>VYXB01000856.1:204732-286373 GCA_013397135.1 Pachyramphus minor | reverse complement strand
CCCCCCGCTAATGACCCCCCCTCGCTAATAACTCTCCCTTAATGGCTCCCTGAGGAAGTCGCTCCGAGGGTGCCGCGCGTGCCGCTGGAGCGCGGTCCGTGGGGCAGTCGCGGTGGGTAGTTGGCTTAAAAGCCCTTAAAAAAGGGGTTAAATGGGACCCCAGGGCTTGGGCGGAGTAGAGCAGCCCGAAGGAGGCTCGCCGGAGGGGTGCCTGTGTTTCCTAGAGGGCTGTGAGTGCTCCCCGAGGGGGTCCAGGTGCTCCCTAAAAGGCTGCAGCTCACCCCACGGACACACAGCGACCGGGGCACAAGGCTGCTACCCCCGAACTCCAGGGATGGAGATGCCATCGGCCCATCCCCGGCCGTACCAACAGGCGGGACCACTCCAAATCAATCCCCATCCCATTAAAAAGGGATGCTCTTAGTTCAGATATCAATTAAGCGGTTTCTACTATACCATAAATTAGGTAATTTATAGGCACAGGGCAGTGTTTTCTGGGAGGGTTGTTTTAGGGTTTTGGGGGGGTTATTTTTTTTTGTTTGTTTGTTTTTGGGGGGGATTGTTGATTTTTTTGCTTGTTTGTTTATTTTTTTTAAGAAGAAAGCAATGGCAGCACAGCTTTCCCAAAAACGGGGAGTGGATTCATTCTTAATGAAGAGCAGCAGTCCCAGTGCTCAGGAAGATGCTCTGCCAGCAGAACAGCCGCGGCTCGGCTGTGTCAATAGCAAAGCTGTGACAATCCGGTGCCCTGCTGGGCACTGGTAAAATAAATATTAGTTCTCTTCCAATGCAAACCCCCGCAGGGAAGTATCTTATTTCCTAGAGCAACAGCAAAAAGTCTACGTAAACCATTACATACCCCAGCATTTGCAGCTCTTGCCACCCTCACCCCACACCAGCAAGTGGATTTTAAACTTAAATAAACTTCCACAACCCACTAGATGGCATCTTCCAGCAGATTTCAGTGCCTGCTGTGAGAGCCAAATTATAAAGGAAAGCATTTAATTTAGAGAGCAGGTTAGAATTCCTAAGTCTAACTACATGTTAAGGCAGCTTGTACTTTCGTTTTAATTATCAATGAGAATTTGTCGCCAGCTGATTTCTTTACCAGAAATGTTAATGCTTCCATTGTTTCTCCATGGGTGGAGAAGATACCAACCCATGAAATCCCTTTGCTCCTGCCCTGAGAGCAAAGCATATTCCCTTTATCATCACTGAATCACCTCCGGCAGTGCAGAGACTTTGGCTGCTCTTGAATAATGCATAGCCACTAAAATTGTACAACAATAAAGCTACATATACGTTACCTGATACTGTGAGAATCCAGGCTGGAAAGCTACAATACCTCTGATTTAATACTGCAGTGTCAGTGTACTGCCATATGGACCCTTATAATAACATCCACATCCCCTTGCCTCTGCAAGAGCTCTTTGAAAAGTGGTTGTGAAATAGCAGGCGGTTTCGTAGGGATGCACACAGGCTTAGAGGTTGCCCTTGGCAGAACATCCTCATTTATATAAAGAAATGACAGCCACAAAGTTTGAGAGTTAATTAAAACAAAGCCACTAGCTGGCTTGACATATGTTTAAATTTAGGATTGTAAGCCTGCTTGCTAAATTAAATGTTTGCCTCATAAATTGACTTCAGCAGAGTTGCACCAGTGGGTGGGAACAGATTATGGCTGGTGCTGCAGGTAGATCAGTATTTGGTATATGTGAGAACATCCGAAATAATCAAACCTTGTGAAGAGCCTCCTAGGAACTGAAGACTGGCTGCTCCTCGGTGATCACTCTGGAAATGGCTGTTCCAGGTCTTTCCTTTCCGCTTTAAGAGGGAGTGAATCCTGTTGGGCTTACCAATTAAAATCATTTATACTCCATGCAGCTGCCTCAGTCCTAAATAAATAAATGTTTCTTCTAGTAAAGGTAGAACATGTTTCCCTCTCCTCTTTCTCCTGAAGCTTTGGTGGAGGCAGAGCTCTGATTTTGGCCTGTTGGATGCAATGCCTTGGGGACTAATCTGGTACATGAAAAATAAACATGAATTTACATTTCTGAGAAAGAAGAAAGCCTGTGGCTCTTAAGCCTCTAACTGGAAAGGGAAATGGTGTACCTTCCCCAGGCATCTTTTCAACAAATATAGGATAAATTAATAGGAGCTCAATCCCCACTTGGAAGCTCTCTTTCCTAGTGAGCTGGGCTGCCTGGTTTGCAATTTGTGTTGAGACACTACAAGGCAGAGTGCAGCAAAAGTGGGTAATGGCATCATGAAAATTAAAAGCCTTGATGAAGGATGAGGAGCAGGGGCGACCAGAGGGACTTGGTCAGCAGATGCTGGGAAAGGGCAGGAGAGCATTGAAAAATGCTAATGGGAGTGGATGTGACAGGAGTTCCTGGGATAAAGCCCACAGATGGCATGACAGCATGGAGACGAGATGGCACAGACTTAGGGAATCAGTGCTCTCCTGCCTTCTGGCCTCCTCCAACTGCAGCTCCTCAGGGCAAGGGCTGACTCATGTGAAGGGCTGGATTCCGACCTTGGGACTACTGCAGGGGTGGCTAATGGAAAGCAGGCAGTCCTTTGCATACCTGCAAGTAGGCTGAATGGTTATGGGATTCCTTCTCTCCTGCTAAGTGGTCATGAGAGAGAGTAGAGCTGGTTTTCTGTACCCTCAGCTGCTGTGCCAGCCTAACAACATGGCTTAGGGGGAGAAAACACTGCCAGAGGGTTGGCATACCCACAAGGGGGAAATGGGGATCAAAATACCAGATGCTGCAGATGCATGTTGCCACTATGGGGGATGGAGCGTGGAGCTCCAGGCCAGGTCTCTGTGTCTGCACTGCATTCGGTGTCAGATGGCTGCACCTGCAGGGAAAGTCAGTTCCTCCACTTTGGGTGGGTTTTTTGATAGATGTTTGTATGCTGCTGCTGTTTTCTCTTCTCTGCAAATCTCATTTTTAACCAGAAGGAGAAAAGGAAAAACAATCTTTAAAAAATGAATGAATCTCAGCCGTGGCTGTGTCACAACATGGCTTTTGTTTCCACTGAATTTATTTATCCTTCTGTGTTTATTAGTTGAAGTGCAGCTAAAATCTCATGTGAACAGAATTGATTTGTCGAGGGGTTTTCCCCCCTTTTTTTCTTTCCCAATAAAACCCAGTGCCCAGGAACCCACTCACCTGTGAGCGGGAGCACAGCCCCCCTCTGCTGCTCAGTGTGAGGGTGCCTGTCAGCACAGCCCCTCACAGTGATCCTGCTGGACTCCCCCAGAACCTGGAGCTGCTTCCAGCCAGCACTCAAGATGCTGTAAAACAACATAAATGCTTGAGTAGCTCATAGAATTGAGATGATTACAGGCTTTTAAAAAGAAATTGCAACATTGTCACTGCAGGAGAGCATCCAACCCTCTCACCAGGCTTCCCAGGAATGGAGAGACAAACATCCAAGAAACCTTGTCCCGTGGTTGGGAAGCAAGGTAGGGATTTATCTGTGGCATGACTTACCTGAGGGTTTATCTGCATAGGGCAGACCTCTGCACAGATTTAGAAGAAGAATAAATAAAATAAAAATGGTGATCCACCTGAGCAAGTAAAATCCCCAATGTCAACAGGGAAATCTGCCTGCATATACTTTGGACAAACAGAGCACAGCAGTGCTGGGGAGGAGGAGGTGGCTGAAGCTGGGTGCCAGTGGAGGAGGCTCAGGGTCTTGCTTGGAAAGCAGTGCCATTGCCATCAGTCCCTCCTCCAGCCCGGTGCAAAGTGGAAGGAGACACTGGGTCCGTCTGCAACCTGGAGAGTTGCAAAAGCAACTAAGCTTTTGAGTTTCCCAGAGTGTAAGATTTTTAACTCTGCTGGCCTTACATCAGATAATTTCACTGATTGACTGTGGCAGGGGAAATTGCTGATGTCCAAGTTGGAGCACAGTCCTGGAGGATGAGGCAGTGATGGCTTGCTGGGAGGGTAAATACCGGAGCAGAGCATGAGGCAAGGAGGGATGTGAGCCTCTCGCATTCCACAGTGCAAACAGATGCACCAACGTATCCAGAGATTTGCTTTGCACACGAATGTGCCTCAGGAGTAACGTGGATCTATTACCTACCTCTTGGCCAGGCTTCCCAACCATCAGAAACTTGAGTGGCTGAAGAGACAAAGTTCTTACTGCACTGTGCAGGGTCTGAATGGTCCCAGCTCTCCCTTCTGGACTTTTGTGGTCACTGAAGAATCCACTTCTCCAGGCAAAGCCTTGCACAAAGCCACGTCAGGCAACCTTAGTTCTAGCACTGTTTTTCCAAAGCAACCCTGACAGTTTGTGCACAATTATCAGTGGGGCTCAGTTTAGGAATGAAGAGACAGAGGGTCTATTCCTGGCTGTCTACTCAAGTAACCTTGTTTTAAAGGAAAAATTAAACCGCAACTGTTGCTGCAGTCTTTCTGGCTGGTACAGGCAATGAGCCTTGTCTGCTCCCTCTGCTCTGAATTCAGAGCTGCTGCAATGAATCGGATTGATTCCAAGTCCGGTGGAGCCAGGCAGGCAGACTGCAGTCAAGATGTCCCCAAAACTCCCTGGCTTCCTGGCTTCTCTGAGCACACCGTGAATTCTGAGGCCAACACTTTCCGTGCTTCTCGAGGGATTTGGAAGCTCACGCTCTAATAATTAAGGCAGATTTGAACATCTTTGCCTTCAGCCTCACTTTTCTGACTGTTTCCCGTAGCAGCCGTTAGTGCTTGGAACAGGTACCGACTCTTAGAATGTGCTCACCATGGGCTTGCATGGTTTTAATAAAGAGGATTTTAAAGGGATCCTCCAATGCATATATGAGAGCTGATTTCGAGGGAGGTTTGCAGCTCTCCTGTGAACAGGATTAGTTTATGCATCACTGAGCTGAACCTGGAGGACAGGTCTGCTCTTCCTCTGGCTTGCTGGATGCACTCTAGGATGAGAGGAACGTCACTGGGGTTTGAGGTATTCTGTAGGGTGGATCAAGAACATTTAAATGTTCAAACTCTCCTTTAACAGGTTGTTTGCTAAGTGTGGTAAACTCTGATTACACCACTGAAAAATAACCATGTGGAAAGGGGAAATCGGGATAAAGATACTTAACCCAGCACTAAAAAAGTATAGAAAAGGAAAAATAAAACTTGTTATAAGAAAATTTAGGTGAAGTGACTAAAAACATAAGCGATACAGATAATATCATCTGAATTACTACATTCAGTCCTACCAAGGGGAGAGGAACAAGGGCTATAAAACCTAAATAGAGGAGAATCAAATTTAGAACAGATGTCAAGGAATGCCTTCCCAAGTGGAGAATCAAAAAAACAGGGAATGATCTGCCAGGCAAGGCTGGAGCAGACACACTGGGCCTTTCTGAGGTGAGATGTGGCCCTGGAGCACAAGCCTGGGGCTGGTTTAGTGGTGGGCTTGGCAGTGCTGGGTTAACAGTTGGACTCAATGATCTTAAAGGTCTTTTCCAACTTAAACAGTTCTATGATTCTGAGCACAGAGTCAGATGTGCCAAGTGGCCTCTGTGGGATCTTGCTCTGCCTTCTGCATCTGACATAAAATCAGCTTCAGGATTTTCATACTGAAGAAAAAATGACTGCCATCAGCAAGGGGAGCCTGGGCAGCCCTTCTCATGGGAGCCTCCTGCTTCTTCATTCCCTGGATTGAAAGCATGATCTGTTCAGCCTTGGAGGGGGCCTGACACACCCAGCAGGTGCTCTTGGCCATCACCCATGGGGTGCCCACACTGGGGAGAAGGTGGCTTTGCTGCCACCCAAACAATGAGCCAGTGCAGGAGCTGTGGGGTGAGGGCTCCTCCCCACACGAATTCTGCCCTTTCCCCATGAATCCTGCTGGGGCTTGTCTTGCAGACATTGTTTTCTGCCACTCCTGGAGGAGCATTTGACAGCTGGAGTGGGTGTTAGCAGGTGTCTCAAGTGCCCAACTGGAGGGCACGGCACTGAGCCTGCCCATGCTGAGCTGCTTTTCCAGTGGGGGGGGAAGGCTCTCCTTTCTTAAAATAGGTCCTCTCCAAGGGCTCTTGTGTTCAAGAGCCAGGAGGAAACTAGGTCTTTTGTCCTTTATATTCTGTCTCTAAAAAGGAAGGCAGAAAAAGCAGTGTTTGAGGAGCAGAGAAACAACACAGATGTGGTGTGGGATGGGATGAGAGGAGGAGACTGGGAGAGCAGGTGACCACTGGAGTCACAGTCCTGATCCATGGTGACACAGTGGGATTGATGAGAGCTCTGTGCCACCTGGATCTCACTGCTCACACCCATGGGATGATTTGCTCTGGGTCAGGTCCTTTGTGTCTCAAAAACATTGTCCTCCACATCTTCAAGGAGCCTCACTCCTCCAGGCTGCCCCGTGGCTGTAGGTAGCCATCAGGCAGGGATGGAGTTGCTCAGCTGCTCAGTGTATTTTACCATTTTTTTATCTTGTCGTCAGAGATTTGGATACTTCATGTTTTCTTTCTCATGTCTCCAGGGCTGTCTTGTTCTTTCTATTGCCTCAGAGTCTGCTAAAGCTTCTGGCCTATAAGACGCACAAAGACATTGTGTAAGGAATTGTATGGCTCCCCTCCCATCAGCTGAACATTGTAGTTCAACTGAAATATCATTATTCTTTAACTCTAATATCCAGAAGTACACAGAAAGCATCTGGAGGTCAGTGAAGAGACAGCTGTCTCCCTGGAAGCCCCTGTCCCAGCAGGCATTTCTAACAGGCAGACACTCCTTTGGAGGTGTTTTCCCTTTTTTTGACTGCAGAAGATGCTGTGGTGACTCACTTGGACCAGAGGTTTGCACTTGGAGAGATGCAGTTGAACATGCTGAGTGCTGCCTTGCTCCAAGATCCCAAATGTCCTTCCTTCTCCTCCCTCTGCAGTCCATCCCTCCCATCCTCCTCCTCCCTCCCCTTCTGCCCAGTGAGGCAGCCAGTCATGAGTCTCCTGGGGCTGTGAAGAACAACCTTAAGTGTCTGAGTGCGTGAGAGGCAGTGATTAATCTGCAGACCATCAGGAAAACTCACTGTGACAAGCTCTCAGTGCTCCTTGTGCTCCTTCTGCAGGGAAGAGGACATGGAGGCACCAACACTGGGCTGGGGTGGGGGTAGGAAGGGAGAAGGGGTAATGCTGACTTCGGAGGAAGCCTGGAAAGCAAAACTCTGCATGTCCCATGCCCCTGTCGCTTAGAAGGTGAATCTGCAGGGCCGACATGAGACACCAGAGACATCCCAGTCTGTCATGTCGAATCCCATTGCTGTCACTATTGCTGAGGATTGCTAATTCAGCAGCCTTATGGTTAAGTCTATTGAGCAAAGCCCTGTGCAGAGGTTTCTGCCTTATTCCCAGGGGATACAGCAGGATGAAAGATAACTGACAGCTTCTTTGAGCGTGATAATAACCATCATCTTGCAGTACATAGCACTGTAAGACAAAGCACTTCCCATGGGATTCCCCCAGACTCTTCCTCCTGGGAAACACACCAGAAAGTTTCAGATGAGTCAGGAAAATTCATCCTCCCTGGAAGACCTGAGGCTGAACTCTGTCCATATCATGGAGAGGATGCAGTGGGGAAATAACAGCCAGAGCTGTGGTGACCACGCATTTGTGTTGGTTCAGGGTCAGAAGGGTGGTATCAGGAGACCCCCTATCACCAACATAGAGACAAAAAGAGGGGTTTATGGTCTGCTGTGCCGCAGCACAGCCAGATGCAATTCTGGTGTTTGTTTGCTTCATTTGTTGAAAAGTGGGGGAAAAAAGTCAGTTCCGGGACTCTTGAAATTCAGCCTAGAGCTGACTTGTGGCTTTGCCCATGAAAGGAAGGAAGGGAGGAACCAGGTGACCCAGAGTTGAGAGAGCAACATCTCACTTTGCTGCTAGCCTGTCTGAGAAGGGAGAAGGGAGGCAGAACACACAGTAAATGTGTCCAGCACCAGAGAAGAGGTGCTGTCATCTGGGAAATCACATTTTCCTGCTTCTCGAACAGGGTTGCAAAAGCATAGACTGTCCTATGGGGACTGTTTCTTCAGCCACCATCATGTCCAGCTCCCCCTTCCTTCCCCAAAATAAATAAAGACAAACCAAGGAAGAGCAACACAACTGCAAATCTTGCTAGAGAGCTGTGTCAGAGCCACAGAGAGTCTCATAACTGTGTCTAACAGTGTAAGCAATAAGCCTAATGAATCTCCATCACCAACCTATGTGCGTGTCCTGGCTGTGTACACTGTCCTCTGGCACCATGAAGGCAGCCAACAAATAATCAAATTAGGACAATCACAGATTGGTTGGTGATGGGTGTGCCAGCTCCTGGCACAGTCAGGGCCACTCCCCACATCACCCCTCTTCCCGTGGGACCCATCCCTCCCTGGGCTGGGACAGGACCAATCCCTGCCGTGGTAATTGGGGACCACGTTGGAAAGGCTCTCTGCTTTCCTGGAAGTGCTGACTGGCAGAGTAACTAACAGCAGTGATGGACAGCAGTGGAGAATAATGCTGGAAATGAGTTGGAGAGGCAGGAGACACAAGGGAGGGAGAGGCCACCCCGGGGGACTGCGCATGGGGTGTGCATCTCTGCCAACACATCAGATCTTGAAAGAAAAATAGTGACCACAGAGCTGGTTGGAAATGCTTCAGCAGAACATTTTTTTCTCCCCTTGGAGGTTGCCAATTTGTTAAATCCCAATTGTTTCACACAAGCAGATTTCAAGGACGCTGTGACAAACGTCAGGCAGGTGATGTGCCCCAGCTCTCCCCTCAGCTCTGAGGCTGGCAGACCTCAGACCTCACATAAGGGCTCAATCCTCTCGCTGTTCCTATGAGAAAGGAGGAGACAGCACAGAAAATGTGACACTTTTGAAGCTGCAAAACCCACCACTGTGTTTGAGAGCTCAGTACAGGCATTCTGGGTGTGACACTGCTGATGTGCTCAAGAAGTGCTGACACTGGTGCACCCCCAGACCCACAACAACCCCTTTCTTCCAAGCTGTTTTGCTGGAAGCATTCAATTAATTCACTGTTGCCATTCCCTGGTGGCTTTCCAGGATTGTCTGTGTGCTCTGCTGGGCTGCAGACTGGGCAGAGAGCAGGGGACATTGGCTGTCTGGTTACAGCAGGCTGTGCCTGACGTTCAACTGGGACCTCAGGGAGTCTCAGCACAGAAAGCCAGTCCTGCCTATGACATTTTCCCTGGCTAGCACATATTTCAGGTTGGGCCAACATCCTAAAGATGAATTTTGAGCTTGCTACAAACATGTGCCTTCCTATCCCTCCTGTCTTCTGGAGAAATCACCCACCCTGCTGTGAGGTTCCCTGTTCAGGAAGAACAGAACACCCTAATTCTACAGGCAGAGAGCATGGAGAGCAACTCTTCTGCTGATGTAGAGCCTTTGGCAACATCTCTGGGGACATTTCTGCCATTCCAAGCTCAGCAACACAAATGATTGCTTGAGGGTTTCTCAGCTCCAGGCCGACATGTGACAGAGCCAGGGGAATCAGTGAACTTCTTGTCCAGCTGAGACAGCTTGGCTGTGGGCTGGGTGAGCTGGAGCTTGTTTCCCCAAATCAAATGCCCTGCAGCAGTGCAGCTCTGCTAGAAGTGACATTTCTCACCTTATCATGGGACTGATACTTTGCTTCCACTTCCTAAATTTGTGCCTCTTAGTGCCTGGCTTAGCTAAGCACAGAGACATGTGGCTGCTGGGCTTCGTGTGCTGCCCTTGGGCTGGTCCCATCTGCTCAGAGGCAAAGGCAGCTGGAGGGGCAGGGAACATGAGGGGGAATGTGGGAAGGAACCCAAGGATCTGTGCTGGGCTTGGAGAGTACCATAACTGGGTGAGATGTAATGGAGACTTCCTGGGGTTTTGCAAGCTAAAGAGAGTCCAGGCTACCTCCTCTGCTGAAGAAGAAAGCAATAAGCTAATTTACAGTACCCAAAGGTGAGCTCTGCTGGCATGAAATATCCTGTAGGGCTGGCAGAGCTTTGTTAGGAGGGAAAAAAGGGATCTGGGCTTGGAAGGGAAGAGCCGGGCATGAATAGTCCCAAACATTCAAACCAAATAGCCCTGAGAGATACTGAGATATGACATGGGTGGCATTGTCTAAAGTGTGGAGAAACATTCAAAGGAAGATATTCCCCTTTTAGGCTCCAGACAACCTTTCCCCTCTGCACTTAGGTACAGTCTCATCGGTGTGGGGTCAGCCACAAGAACTCTGTGTGCTGCAGGCAGGCTTCAGGGACTGCTGGTGACTGTGCTTGCTGGTGGGGACTCAAGCTTTGTATTTAACACATACATTCTAAGTGGGCTTTTTTTTTTTTTCATAGATCCAAGAGATGTGTGCTGTTTGCTTTCTCCTGTCCTTCTCTGGGGGCTCTCAAGGCACTTTTTGGAAGGAAATGTAGTGTTTCCTTTTCACTGTGGTGCCAAGGGACTCGCTAATCCCTGTGGAGCTGTTCAGTGGCAGATGGGCTAAGGAGCCTCGATGCCCATTCCCTGAGCTCTTGCACCCAGAACCTGAGGGGAATGCCCCCAACTGCCTCCTGTGGAAGGTACCATACTTTGCCCTGGGGCTGCTGGGCTGCCATCACCTCTGTGGGAGCTCTGGGGACTGTGTAAGTCCTGAAATATGGGGTGGAGACTTAAGGGGGGATGCTGGGAGGAGGTAGATAATGCTGGACAAGAGGAAAGAAATTAAAACAATAAAAAATGAGCTGACAGCATTCCCTCTGCTCTACAGGCACCTGGGTGTATCTCAACAGCTTGGATTGGTTTGTTTCTGTGCACATTTTATTTGTGTGGATGAAGAGAAATGTCGTGGCACAGAAGAAGACTACAAAAAGCTGTGAGATGCCAGTGTGTTTTGAGTTGCTTTATTCTGAATCAATATTGTATTGAAGAGGAATTATAAATCTAGTAGATTACAGCTGAAGCAATGCCAGGGCATCTGTTTCCAGATATTATTTTTTTCTTTTTTTCTCTTTTTTTACCGTCTGGAGCAGCTGTTTTTACAAGAATCCACAGTAAAAGAGTTATTAAAACAAAGGGGGGAAAGAAATAACAATAAACAGAAGATATATAGCAGACAAGGAGTACCAGAGATGAGGGGCTGGGAAATAAATGGAAGAGGAAGAATTCAACAACCAACAGTTTATAACTAGCATCAGGTGCTACAAAATCTGAAAGATGTTTGTTTTACAAGACAGTGATCCCGAGTTCCAGGACTGTGCTCAGTGATTTATGGCTCCTGGCAGCTGTTGCAGAGGTTGAACTAAGAGCAACAGAGACAGAAAAGTGTAAACCACCCTTAGCACCTGCCTGTTGTTTCCTAGTGGAAGGGGATTTATTAGTAGGAAGACAGTGGGGGTGGCTGGGGCCACCAGGAGGCAGATTCCCAGCTCTGCTTCTCCCCATCTCTCTGTGTCTAGGATCAAATTGACTTTTGATGAAATTCAAGTCGTAATTAAGGCAAAGGAGCACAGAAACGAGGGCATTCATGTGGCTTAAAGCCTTAGTGTGCTTCAGCCAAGATGTTGCAGTCAGCAACAGCCTGCTCAGAGCCTGGCCTGGGATGGAATAACATGTCAGGTTGAAGACCTGTGAGGTCATGAAGCCCCTTGTCACTGTCCTGACTGGCCACCACAGCTCACCAGGAAGGTGTGAGCCCTCTCAGCCCAACCACCCCCATCAGCTGGTCACAGGGCCAGGACGGTGCTGGGGTGCCTGGTTTGTGCATTGATCTCCAGCAAGTCACACAGCCTCTGCTTTCCTGAAACCTTTATGTAATGCAACAGATTTCTACAGAAACTATTCTAAGACAGATAAAATTAACCAAAACCTACTGCCCCTCACATAGTTTGACCTTGCCTTACACACCACCTTTTCACAGTCTCTAGCTCTCCAAAGGGTATCTCACAACCCTTGAAAAACCTTGTTACAGCAGTATTTTGCAGGATTTACCCTGGTGCAACCCCCTTGTTAAATGGCCCAGATGTTTGGGAGCTCCCTCTTAGTGTGGGGTAGACTGGCATCTGCTTTCTTGCCTGCATTGTAATGTCTCCCTGCTCTGTGTTTCTCCAAAGCCCTAGGAATGCCCTGAGCAGGGAAGGGGCAGTCTACCCCTACATCCTGCCCTTGCTCTGTGTCTGCCATGTTTAGGTGCTGTATCACAAGATGCCCTTGTTATGTGCTTGTCTTGAAATCAAACAAAGACCCCTTTTCCAAGGGTAGCTTATCTCTGCAAGCAAGGGCTTATATGACCCTTGTTGCTTTACCAGCATAAATCACTGTGGCTTGCAGAATGGAGAACAAGATTTTGACTTGTATCTGAAGTTGCTCAGAAGCCAGAAAGGAAAATCAGCTGTCAAAAACCCATCGTTCTTAACTTTTTGTACCAGGAATGATCCTTGCAAACGGGACTTACCTGACAGACTCAGGAGGGATGTGGGAGGCAGCACCCACTGCAGCCAGCACAAAGCCATTCAGACTGTTGAGGATTTGGCCTTTTGTTTGCTTCAGGTTTATTGATTCACTTTGCAACAATGCACTGTAAATAGATTTATTCTTACAGTTATAATTGAGCCAATGAGAGCTTGGGAAGCGGAGACTGAAAGCAAGCTGAATGGAAATCAAACCTGAAAGAAGATACTGGTGGAATGAACACATCTCCGACATGGTGGGAAAGAGGAATGACTGTTTCTCTCTCTGTACTCTGCACTGGACATAGTCCTACATGCCCTGTTCTCCTCTGGGGCCGGCTCCACTTGCCCATGAGGAACCCCTCTCGTGCCTAAAGTGTGCACTGTGCCCTGAATGAGAGCCCACACTGAGTGTTCCAGTGTGTCCTTGGGGGGGTTCCACAAGCCCCATCCCTCCTTGCCTCTCTCTGGCAATGCCCCATCTGAGAACGTAATTTTTAGTGCTTTTTAACATCAGCCCTCTCCATTACATGAGAAGAAGGATTCTTTTCTTTCCCCTGTTTCTCTAGCTTGTGTCTTTAATTGCTGAATCTTTCATCTTTTCTAAAGCATCCGAGGAGCACAGAGAGAAATGTCCCTCCAGCCACTGCTGCAGCTCCAGGATGTGACCCAAAGAGAAATTATTCAGATACATCTGCAGTCATCTCACAGACAGCTGATGAGCAGGAAGGTGGCAATCTTCTCCTATTCCACAATTTGATGCAGGCTATTCATACAGTGTTGCTGAAGAGTTAATATACTTGGCTGGGACAGGATAGAAATGATGTCTGCTTAATATGACAGAAAATAAATAGAATCTGCTTTCGAAGGATGCGTTGACCGAGCTGTCGTGCCTGATGCTGGGGAGACAAGTGTCTACAAGCTTCAGCTTAATGTGGCATGGAAATGTATTGGGTTGTATTTATGGCCATATACAATACTTAAGCGGCTATTGTGCTGATTAAATATTTAATTGGCTGTCTGTGAGGAGAAATGCACCATTAGTCTATAGGGAATTACACTGTTCCCTGTGCCTACTCTTAAATGAAATGTGTAATTCGTTGTCACTTAAGCATAATGTTAAGTGCCTGTTAAGGACATATTTTCAAGGAAAATAAATACAAAACTTGCCTGCTGGTGTTGCCCTGGGTGGACTCGGTGTGCCTCAGTGTGGGCACAGCCCTCAAGGGTGTGCTGAGGTTCAGGGGGCAGTGGGGAAGGGCAGCCAAGAAAGGACCTTTGGAGTTCCTGCACTGCCACGTGTTTTCTGGAGGTGGTGGTTGAGGTTGATTTCAACCCCTTTTCCCATGACCTCTTGATTATGGCTGTCCAGGATCTGTCAGGGGAGAGAGAAAGCCCAGCACGGTGCTCCTAAAACATCTCTCCTTGCTGCAGCTGGGTGAAGGCAATGGGCTCAGTCAGTGACCACCATGGGAGTTTCTTTTCCTGATTTTGCTTGAAAATCTGAATTCAGTAGGGAAAATAGGAGGAGGAAAAAGGAAGGGAAGAAGGCTTATGAAAGCAATTGTTTCTTCCCTTCCTCAGAGTTATCCTGGGGGTACAGCAAAAGCAAAGTACGCTGAGCAGAGCTCGCTTACCTCTCAGACTTCACTGTGCTGAGCACCTGCAAGAGTAGAACTGGGAATGTGATGAGTTTTATTCCTTATCATTATCATTTAATGTAAACCCTGGACCTCGTGATGCAAAAGTGATATTTTATTGGAAAAACTCCCTGCTCTTGGGGAGCAGCATCGCTCTGACAGCCTCCAGCAGCACGTACCCTGATGGCTGCAGAGCCTCTGCCGGGCAGAGAGTTCTTCTGCCACAGCTCTTTGATTCATCCCAGCAATGAAACTGCCATCTCTGTTGAATAACTGATCCTTCAGCAGCGTAACTCTTTCCATTGACAATTTGGCAGCCTTCGACAACTAGCTCCTTCTCTTCAGCAGATTTTCACATCCCTGCACACGCGCCTGCCACAGCAGCAGCTCCAAGGCAGCATCCCAGCTTGCAGTGAGATGCCTGCTCTGTTTGGTGCTTAAAAGCACTGGCCAGCTACTGACATTCAATAGCAAAACCTCATATTCTGAACAACACAGCTTTATCTGTGTCCTTAGAGCTGACATTGACTGGGCTGAGCTATCTGATAAGCGCAGCTCTGTGCCGCTCTCTCATGCTCCCTGCACTTGGGGGGTTTTGCTCTACAATGGATGGTCCTGAGCTCCAAAGCTTCTCTTAACAGGTTTGACCTGAAAACACAACTATCCTGGGGCAGATAAGGAAAGCCCCACCGGGACTGTGGGGTCACAGTGTTAATTTCAGCCAGGACTCATGGCCTTGTTAGACATGAGCAAAACATGATGTTTTCCTGGCTGGTGTGGACAGCTCGGCTTCCCTGGCACCAGGGCTGATGGCTTCATGCCCATGATGTGTTATGATGTACCCAAGCAGGGACAGCTCCCACCTAAACCTCCCTGCAGTTCTACTATCCTGGCTGCTTGGCTGTCTCCTCTTGGTTTATGCTGGAGCTGGGAACTCTTGAGGGCATCCAGCCTCGAAACTCAGGACGAAAGGAGCTGGCTCCCTCCTGAGAAATTCCCTGAGGATGACAAGGTGGTGACACCAGTCATGCTGGACCAAGAGTCAGAGTTGAATGCAGGAATGCCCATTCTCCCAGTATTGCCTGGGAAAGCTGCTCTGCCTGTGTGCTCCCCTCTGCTCTGCTCTGGTGGCAGGGGACAGTGGGACCACGGGGTGCACGTGGGGCTGGGGCAAGCTCAGCCCATGCTGCCCTGGGGACACTGTGGCAATGGTCTGTAGGGAAACTGGGGCTTTCTGAGTTGCTCCACTAAACATCAACTAGCAAAAATCCGGAAAATCCAACCTGGTTTTATTGCAAACAGCACCAGGATAAGGGACAGAGCTGGGAATGAGAGGTGCACCTCGTGGAGCTTTTGAATGTCTGAGTAACCAGTAGCTGCACCGGGAAGTGAGGAGCAGAGCAAGGGTCCTGCCCTCCACTTCCAGCAGTGTCACCTGCTGCCATCACCCCTTGGATCCCCTCCTTGTGTGCTGCGGGCTATGACAGCAAGTCAGAGCTGCCACCATCCACATGGGCACCAGTGCTGCCACATCTGGGAGCATAAAGATGTCAGTGTGTCTCCCTGGATGTATCAATCAGCTCTGAAATACCCCAAGTGCCAGGCCCCTGCCTCCCAGCAACAGGACCTTGAGGGAGCTGACTGCAGATTGTCGTAGTCAAGTTGTTTGGCTTTTCTTTATTTTTCTCCTGTTTTCCTTTTTTTCCCTGGCTTTCACACCTCCCCTCACTCTCTATTTTTGATCAACTGAGTCAACCCTGGTTTTGGCACTTGAGGAGTGGAAAGGTGATCCCACTCCATCAGCAGGGCACAGCCCACACACCTCCCCTCTGTGCCACTCCCCAGCCCACGCTGGCAGGTCTCTACCATGAGTAAAACCACTACAATACATTTTTTGCCTCTCTGAAGGTGAGGGTTAAAGAGATGAGCATCTGAAACCCACAGTGTGGAGCGCCACCACCCCTTAGGAGATGCAGAAGAGCATAGGGTGGGCATCCTACCAGCTCTGCAGACCCCAGCACCTTAAAACTGGGACACCAGGGGGAACATCAGCTGCCTTGGGCAGGGGACAAGGTCTAATGAAAGTGAGAGGCTGGGGAAGAGTTTGAGAGGAGCTGACATGGGGTCAAAAGTCCAGAGACATATCTGGGTGAGCAGCTCCTGGGAACTGCATGCCAGTGTCAGCCCTTCCCAGTGCAAGAAGCACATCTGGCTATCTTGCTTCACCTTGCTTCAAGCTCAGTGATTTGAGCCATACAGGATGTGTGGGTGCAATTCTGGGCTTTGCTTGACCACCAGCAGTGAGGTTGGCATCACCCCTGTCATGGGCTGAGCCCACCATTTGCACCCTGGGGAGAGGGGGTGAGGTGAGGCATGGGGTTTTAGCTTTTCTTTAGAAAATTAATCACACTTTAATTATATTGAAACCTGGAGACATGGTAAAGGATTAAGTGGATTATCTTCAAAGTAATGTGTTATCAAATATTTATTCTTCTGGGAAGGGAGATGCAGCCTGAGAAATTCTGCGTTATCCGCGCTGCCAGCCAAGGACGTGTCACGTCCTTCATGCCTCCCCCTGCCCTTATCCCACCTCAACCCCTTGGTGTAGGCTTCAAATTCAGAGTGGGATCCCTTGTCCCCTAGGGTCTCTTGTCCCCTGAGGCTGGTGGCTTTGAAGCTGTGTCAGGGATTTGCCCTGGCAAGCCCATGGCACTGTAGGACAGGAGATACCAGCACCTTACTGGTGGTCTCTGGTCTGCGAGGTGACACAGTGGGAGCAACCAGCACCACTCACCAGCTCTGGCAGTGGGATGGATGCTCCTGGACCCACTCCCTGCCAGCTCCTGGCTGCTGCCTGCATCCACAGTGGCAGGAAAGGGGCCAGGGGGCTGCAGGAGGCAGCAGCTCCATCACTGCCAGAGGAGCCAGCGAGATGCGTGGTAAATTGGATTCAGCCTGAGCTCTTTATCCATTCTGCAGACTGTGGGTTTAGTGCTTGGATGCTTCATTAACTAATAATAATGAGTCATTGTATTTGCCTCCTGGGCATTGTAAATGATCCAGTGTCAGGAGACGCCACGAGGACATGGAATTGCAATGAGGCTGAAACGGGCTGAGCCTTGGAGCACAGATAAATCTGATGCAGATGAACCTCTATGCTCCCCACCTGGGGACACAGTCCCTGGGGAGGGGACAGCTGAGCAGGGATGGGATCTCATTGGGAATCATGGCCAGCCAGGCTTGTAGCACCAGGGTGCACCAGGGTACTGAGACCTCCACTATGTTTCCCTCTTCCCCTCTGCTCACGTGCCTTGAAAAGAAGGTATTCTCTCCTTTCCTTTCCTTTCCTATCAATAAAGGGACTTTTCTAGCCTGTGCTTCCCTACAAGCAGCTCTCACAGTCCCCCTCCTGTGCTGCAGCTCAAGGTGATGCAGCAGATGCTTTGGGACCAGCTGGTGTAGCACACCTTCATATTTCTTGTAAGGATAATTCCTCCTCCAGAGCAAAAGCAGAGTGATGAGCAGCATGCCAGAAATATGCAGTCTCTGATAAACCCCCTGCCCCTGGCATTTGAGTGATGTCTGCCCAGTGCCCATCAGAGCCCCGTGTGGCTTCACACTATTCTGGGGGTGAAGGCCAATTACTGGATGTGCATGGCACTACTGGACACGACTGGGGATGCCTGAACCCTTCCCTGTTCCTCGTTTGTGGGTCAAATTTGTCTGTGTGTGTTCTGGCAGGACAGGGGAGAGCAAAGAGACTGACTGCTGCTTGTGGACAGACCTCCTCTGCCTCCATCTTCCCAGCTCTCAACCGTGCAGACAGCATCTGTTTCCACATACAGAGAAGGAGAACTGCATGTCCTTTGCTACCAGGCATTGTGTCAGTTTTTGGGGACCAGGACACCCCCCAGTTCAGAGCTGGGTCCCCACAAAGCATAGGCTGGTGCAACGTGCAGTCACCACCACTAACCCAACATCACCCCAGCACGGAGCGAACCAGCTTTGTTTGACAAGACATTGTTTTCCATAAACCACGTAGACTGGCATTAATTAGATTTCTATCCTTTAATTCTTTATTAATCGAATCTTACATCAGATTGTCTTTTACTTTGCCTAGGATTAAAGCCAGGCTGAGCAGGCAGCACTGATCTTGGTCATCCCATGTCCCCTCTTCAAGAGCCAACTCACCTTTACCTCCTGCAGCATCCCTGGCTCTGGGCTTCACTGCAGGATCCGGCTCAGTCAGGGCATGGAGCTGATGCACCGTGGCCTACCACTTCTCTAGTGTTTATTCCTGGCAGATGATATTTAATAAGGCCACATAATTAATGAACTAGAAAGTGATTCAGCAGCTTGACGTGAGACAAATATAGCTGCTTGCTCATTTCCAAATACCAAACAGAAATATTTGCTGCCTGCTTCTGCCTGTTATGTATCATTAGCAATTTTGCCATCTCTATTAAGCATTTGTCTGCAATCATACAAACAGAATTTTACTCCTTTCTTATTGCCCTTAGCCCTTCCAGGCATGCTTTTTTCCGTGGTATTTTCATCTTGCTTTTTGCATTCTTAACGTTTCACGTCTTCCATAACATAAAAGGCTGCTATTTGGTTTTCTTTAGCCATATATACATATATGCATTTTCCCACTGTAATCGTTGCTTTTGTTTCACCACTGACCCACAGGTTTCCTTCTCTGACTCTGTAGCCAAGCTTTTTGGTGCTTTTCTTGGCTCTAAAAGATCCCTCCGAATTCCCAGCTGTATATTTTTCCATCTGATTTTCTCCCCTCACAGCCATGAGTGAATGAGCCTTCCCAGGGATGCGGTGGCTGTTCGCAGATTCTCCGCTCTTGCTCCAGGCAGGTTTATTCCCTGCCCTGGTAACAAGGTCTGCTGGAGGGAGGTCCCTGCTGTGCCTGAGTCCCCGTTCAGAGTGGGCTCCTCTGACCACATAACTCCAGCTGAGCCAAACTCACTCACTGCCCTCCCTCGTCCCCCTCCAGTGACCCCAACCCTCCGTGCCAGGACTCAGTTTCCCTTCCCAATGATGCCCATTACACAACACCCTGCCTTTGTTTGGCTGTGGGAGGTGAAGCAGCAAGAAAACTCCCACTGCACTGTTGGAAGTGGGAAAATAGGGAAGAGGGAGAATGTGTCAGCACAGTTTCTCCCAGCAGTGGCATGAGGACACTGTGTGACTCCTCCCGTGTGAGACACTCGACAGCCTGCCTGTAACCCAGCACAGGGAGGGATGCTGCTGGCATAGATGGGCAGAATCTGCTTCAGGGAGTCAGAAGCAGGCAGAGACCTGGAAAAAACACCCTGTGGGACTTTGTGTCTGCTGCAGATGCTGCCAATGCTGCACTCACAAGATGTCATCTGGGAAAGGGGGATGGTGCTGCTCTGCTTGGGGCTGGGGTGGACGTGTCAGGGTGTGGGAGAGTGATGGATATAGTGATGTCCCACCATGTCCCCATGGTGTCCTCCAAAAGTATCAGCTCTACTCCCTCAGGGCTGCCCCAGCACATGCTGGCTGCCCCATCGTGTTTCATCACCCAGAGCTCCACTGAGGGCAGGAATCCCTTCCCCAGGAACAGACCTTTGTGATGTGAGTGCTCACCCCACCCTCTCCCTGCCACGATGTCCCCACAAGACAGCCCTGCAAAACTCCCCCCGGGACTGGGGGCTGCTGTTATGCTTTAAAGCCCTTCTAGAGCTCCCCAAACCAATGTGGGTGTTGATGACAAATACTGACCGTGCAGGGTGATGGAGAAATGGGAATGTTTGTGGGCTGACAGACCCAGGTCCTTCACGGAGCTGTAGCCAGCAAAGTGCTGGGATTAAATACACTTAACACAAAACCATGGCAGGACAGATTTGCATCCTCCATGTGCCATACTGTTACATCATCCCAAAAAGCTCTGCTGCAGCTGGCAGAGGTGGCTGGTGCTCCTGCCTTCTCCTGAGCCTGACATTATAGCAGAGAAAACAAATTGGGACAAACAGAGCGTCACACACACACATCCCTTCCTGCCTTTGCTCCTTACCTGGATTGCTCTCCCAACCCCATCTCCCACCATGCTTTTTAAAACACAGTATCACAAAACTCTTTTTTTTTTTCCATTTGCCACATGAACCTGAGGATGGTTCCTTGGTTCAGCAAAGTGACACTGGCTTTGGTTGCCCCAGGGCTGGGCACAGCTAGGACCAATTTACTGACCAAGAAGAAAGAGTTTTAAGGCTGTGGTGCCATGATGATGGAGTGGATCCTATGGGACTGACCCAGAGAGCTGGAAGTGCTTCTTGGTATTGCCTTGGGGCCAGTTTTGGGGTTCACTTCTGCAGTGTCCATCTTTGAAACAGTCATTTCCACCCATCTGCTGAGCAGGGGCTTATGTCTTCCTCCCCTGCTGATGAAAGAGGAAGAAAACTGAGGGAGAGACCCCAGATAAGCTGTTCTTTCCTCCAGGACACTTCCTTGTTTATGGATTAAGAGAGAAAAAAAGTGGATAAAGGGCTCTGCAGCACAGTTCCTCGCTGCACCTCCAGGCATTTCCAACCACATAGGCACTTGCACTGGTGCTTGAACAGCTCTTTGGCTGGAGGTAAGAGAGGGAAAACCCATGTGGGATGAAATTTTTGGGAACAGAGGAGCCAGTGGACTCTCAGAAAGCAGCTTCCACAATTCTCAGGGAAGAAGTGGCTCAGCACTGCTCTGACAAAGTGAGGCAGAGATCTTGTCTCCTCTCTCAAACCAAACAAATGAGTTTCTACATTATATTCCCATTTTCTCTGATCTCAGTATTTTCCTTCGGGTTTCTGAGGTTTCATGCCTGTTTGAATTATTATTTCCAGGCCTTCTCCACAAGTGTGAAATCTAAAAAGGTGCTCCCAGTATGCAGGAAAGCCTCAAGCCAGGGATAACCAACACTGGGAGGAAGAAAGCAGCAGACACCACAAGGCTGGTGGGAATTAGCAATTTCACAAAATATGACTTGTGAGCAAATTCTCTACTGGAATCTGGCTGCAGCTCCCCCCGAGCCAGCTGCCTGCACAGCCTGCCTGCTGCCCAGTGTGGGCAAACACACACACGTGTATGAGCACGCTTGGGTGAACCCTTGGATCTGGGATCCCATCTGGGCACTGCAGGAGCTGGCTGATGAAATGCTGCTGTCAGCCCAGCGAGGAACCTCTCTCCAGACAACCTCCAGCAGTGTCTGCCTTTATGTTGTGTGTTTTTCACCAGAAAAAAACCCCCACCATTAAGCTCCTGCCCCATCCAGGATGTTGCAGGTTTAGGCTGATGATCCCATGGCAATCAGGAGGAGCTCTGGAAGCACACAGACATCTGTCTGTCCTTCAGGACCATGTTTTCTTGCTTACTCACAGCCAAGTAGGTTGATCAAAAACAAAATATCAACCTGCAATGGCTGGGACCTGAAATTGTGTCACTGCACCTCCTTCCATTGTGCAGGACTTCGGAAACTGGGAAAAAGCTACAGCAGGACAGGATGTTCCAGAAGAGGGGGGGCCCACTTTTTTGCCAGGGTGAAGGTGAGAGAGCCATGCCCTGGACACACAGATACTGCTGTGGTTCTGGGAATAAGGTCCACATCTCCACTGGGGACAGACCATACTTTCTTGGGTGGCAAAATATCATCCAGGCTCCAAAACAGGCAGCCCCCTTGTCAGTCTTGGGGCAGGAGGATGCAGAGGGCTTAGGAGCTCGGGGACAGGTAGGGGGAAAAGGGCAGGAGAGGCAATCAAGGCCCTAAAATGAAGCAGAAACACAAAGGAAGTATTTTCTTCTGTCATTTAACTGGCAGAAGGTGACACTGGGCTTGTCACCACCTTTCATTACGTCTCCAGGGCTTTTCATGCAAATTCAGGCAAACAATTTCTCGGTTCCCTTTTAGCACTCTGGGAGGGCCAATTTCATTTCAGGAGCAGTGGGGAACAATAATCATCTTGAAGTGTCTTCCATCCTGAGAGACGCAGATAAGAGCTGCACAGTGGACTAACAGCACTAATTTGACGTTTTCAGCTGATGGCTTTGCAGATGACAAAAATCAGACACCATAAAAGGCTGGTAAAATCCATAGCAGCAGGGTTACCCCCTCCTGAGCATCCCTCCTGCTCCCCTCCTCTACCCTGAGAGTGAGATGAAACGCTGTTCCTGAGTTCACTGCTGCTCATTGCCGTGGGAAGGGCTTTTGCTGTGGATGGTGCAGGTTTGGCTGGTGTCTGAACCCTGGGAAAGGAGCAGGACATGGCTGTGGGATGCAGGGAAATGCAGGTCAGTCTAGTAGATACAGTGTAGACCACTGGTGCTGCACTTCTTCACAGAAAACATATTGTCTGTCTACTGTCTTTTTTGATCATGTTCCTGATCATGTACCCAAAGAGAAAGAGATAATTTTAGTGCTGGGAGATGCCAGTTGAGATTCCTGATCCAGCTGATGGAGACAAGCAAGAAAACTGTCACTTCAACAAACCTTTCTGAGGTATTTTCTCAGTCCCCTCTGTTGTCTGAGCCCATGCAAAATTTGCAAGCAGATGTCTTTGTTCCTATTTGCTGCATCCATCCATGCACCTTGCCAGCCCCTTGGCTCACATGAGAATGCACAGGTTTCCCTTGCAGCTCAGTATATCCTGTTCCCTCCATGGGATCCCATCTGGCTGCCCAAGCCAAGGGTGAGTGCTGCTGTTATTTGGGAAAACAGGTGGCAAAGTTACAAAAAGTGCCTGTAAATGTATCCCCCAGGGAGTCAGGAAGGGTCTGGCCTTGGGCTGGAGCAGCAGAACATGGAGCCACTGAAACCTCAGAGATTTGTCTGGTCCAGAGCCCTGTGTCCAGGCAGGAGCAGCTCCATCTGCATCTTCCCAGAGACAGACAGTGCATCTGCTCTGTTCCTCACCATGACAGTGTGTCTGCCTTCTTCTGACCAACCTGCCCCACATTTCATTACTGTCATTGAAGGGTTTCTCTCTTGTCTAACCCCAAATGTTCTTGCTGCTGCTTCAGCCCATCCCACCTTGTCCCAACCAGCAGAGGATGGACACCTCCCTTCCTTGACATCACTTTTCCCACTCTTTGTTCTCATCATCTCTTTTGGAGCCTGAAGCCCAGTTTTGTCAGCCTGTCTTTGTGTTTCCTGCCTCATGTGGCCCTCCTGGACCCTCTCTGCACCTTCCTGCACTGGGTGAGGATGCTCTTTGACTCCACAAGTGCCCATGGTGCAAATTAATCCCGCTCTCAGGCAGACTCCAGCAGCCTGGAAAGCTGTGCATCGAGGCTTGGTGGAGGATTCATTTCCCTTATGTCCTTTTTTTCCTATTTTCCTCTACAGATAGAAGACAAGATTGAGTGGCCAAGGCATGTATGAACCCACCTGGGCCCAGCTTCCAAGTTTTAATTTCTGCCAGGCATGAAGTCTTGGGGGGAAAAACATGGAGGAAGGCAGTGATTTCTCCCAGGTGCAAGCAAGAGTCCAGCTCGTCCAGCACAGCAGGGTTTGTTCACACAAAGCTGAGCTGCAGGCACTGGGGACAGCAGCTAATTAAACTGGTGACACTGGGGCAGGCTGGGTAGGGCAAGCCACAGAGAGTACAGGTTTTGCTGACAGAAGGCAGCTGCTGTCAGCTGGAAAATGAAATCCCTTCCCATGCTCAAGAATGTGATTTTGAAGCCATTTTTTTAACCTGAATTGGGGCAAAATGCAATATCAGATTTTTTTTTTTTTTCTCCCATGAGAGGAGTTATTCAGTGCTGTGGAAAAAGTTTTAGGAGAGCTCAGTGGGGTTTCTCAGCTCAACATGTGACTGCTGAACCAGTGCCCATGAATTTTGTTTTCTCCCTGAAGGCAGGAATGGGACTAGGCGAATGTCTCTGGTTCTCCCACCCCTTCTCCCAGAGGAAATTAATAATTTTTCATCAATCTTGAAATATTCCCAAGGGAAAAATTTTCATTTTTGTGAGAGTAGCATTAGAGCCAGGAAAATTCCCATGGGAAATTCCTATCTGGTATGAAATTCACCTCACTCTCCTGGGTTTTGATTGCTTTCTGCCTCTTTTTTTTATTGTTATTTTGACCACTGGCTGCTGAGGACAGACATTGTTCCTTCTGGAGCAGCTATTAGTCTCCTGTGGGATGAAGGACAGAGTTGCCCAGGTCAGACTGAGTCCTCCAGCAGTTTGGGAAAGATGAATACTGAGCTGGGAAAGCTTCTTTTCCCAGCCTCTGCAGCTCTACTTCTATCCCACACCCTTGCCCCCACCTTTTTTTTTGATTGCTGGTAGCAAGCACCCCTTTGAGCTTTCCTCTCTCTGCTAACTCCAGCACTCTCTCTGCTGAAGTTGGAAGTGTCACTTTCCTGGTGTCATTTCTCCCTGCTTAACGGGTTGGATTTGGGTTGTGTTGCACCAGCCCAGCCTGGCTGTGCTCCTGCAGCAGCTGTGCCCTGCAGACACCTGGCCTGGGGAGGAGACAGCCTTGGCTGTGCTCCTGCAGCATCAGCTCCTGCCTCGCACCGCCTGGCACTGGCAAAGGATGGCTCACTCCTCCTCTGGCATTTATTGTGGCTCTGCCAAAAAAAAAAAAGCTCTACTTGCTCTGTCCCTTGCAGGGAAACCATACAAGATTTCTCATCTCACTCCCAAGTATAATGGGATGTCTTGCTGGCCTGGCTGGTTTCAGCTCCAGGGAGGGAGGCTTTGCAATGCGGTGATAGTGCCTTGCTGATGGAGGTTATGTGTTGCTGGTGCATCTTAGATGAGTAGTGTTATTTTTATTTTCCACAGGCAGATTTCATAGGAACGGATCACTAGCAGTTACCCTCTCAGCTCTGGGGCAGGACCAGCTCTCTCAGTGCCATTGCTGATCAGTATTTTTCTCCTCTGTTCTTAATTACTTCCATTTACCCTGCTCTTGGAGCTGGAATTAACATCCCAGCATCTCCCCTCAACCTTCCCTGCTCCAGACTTTTCCCTGGCTTAGGAGCTGTGGAGAAGTGTGTCCAGCCCACTAAGGCCATGTGTGTCCCTGCAGTGGCTCCTAAAAGCCCTTGGCCCCTGGAAAGCCCCGTGGTCAGCACAGGGGTGATGCCTCACCCTGCTGCCATCACAGACAGCTTCTGATGACACATGGCCACAAGAGTCCTTGGTGACCATCCCTGGGGACCAGTGCCTGTGGTGTCCTTGAAGGTCCAGCTCTCTGGCACTGCAAAATCAAGGTACTGCACACACCACCTTGGCCATGCCTCCAGGGCTGGCTCCAGAGCAAAGCACAGCTCACCCAGTCACTCCATCCTGGTTTGTGCTCACTTTGGTTTGTCCCAGCTGGGCCCCAGGTGCACATGGAGCCAAGTCTGGCTGGACTTTTGAAGTATGTAAAGCAGGAATGAACTCACCTTTTTAAAATCTTTTTCTGGAAAACCTTTAAAAAACTTTTCTTAAAAACTTTTCCTGAAAACTTTTTAAACTTTTCCTTGACAATTTGGCCTCATTGGCTTCAGGGTTGGGGGCTCAGTCTCGCTTCTGCATAGGACCCCACGGAATTTGCAGAGAGAAGACAGGGCACTTAGACATAGAAGATAACACTGCTGAAATACTTACACTGTCCAGTGAACAGTTTCTCATCTTATTGGAAGGAAGACTCAGCCCTGCCATGACCTGGCTGCTTTGGGAGGAGAGCTCCTGCTATGGGAAAGGCTTTCCATGCCCATCCAATTGGATCCTCTAGAAAGTCCTCCTTTCTTTGTGCTTTTTTTTAGTGGTAAGGAGGGGGATGTGGGTAGAAGAAATGGAGGGAGCAAAGCTCAGGGAAGACCACGAGGAGGTTGAACCCATCCAGGGTCAGTCCTGCCTGCTGTGCCACTCCTGTAAAACCCCCAGGGACTCCTCCCTGGTCTTTTCCATGGAAGGGCTTGCAAGATAAGGATCTTGTACTTGCTTAGCTAAAACACAGCTCTAGGAAACACGCCTTTGTAAGAAACACTCCCAATCTCTGCACATGTCTTAACATTGTCACAGGCAACATTGCAACTGGGATTTTTCCCCTGAGGAGAAAAAAATCCAGTATTTGGCCAAACATGTGGGGCAATATTTGTGAAGTGTAAGCAGAAGCATTGAAATGTCTTTGTCTCTGCAAGCTGTTAGAGATGAGGGTGTGGAAAGGGAGCTGTGGCCCTTGTCCCTCCTGGAGAGATGCTGAAGGAACAAGGCTGCAGTAGCAACATCCCTTTGTCCTTTGGTGCCCAGTCTGGGACTGTGGCTAAAGGGAATCATGAGACTCAAGTGTTAACTCCCCAAAATCAAGGGAGTGAAGACTTTTGATGGATCTTCTTCCTCACACTCTGGCTGAGTGGGCGGGTTGGCGGGGTTTTTAATGAGTGAATCTCATTAGCCCACTTACAGTAAAACACAGTTGAGGCTGTGCATTGATATTGCTGCTACTGAGATGGGGCTGGATCTGGAATCAGCCTGAAACAGCTGCTGGATGCCTGGTGAGGACTTCCCCAAATTCTCACTATGATCTCAGCTGAAGGATGCTGTTTGCTTCCCCTCATAAAAAACTGCATGAAAGTTTACCTCCAATGGCCTCTGGGGATCCCTCAGCCCAAAATCACAGCCCCAAATTCACATCTGAATAGAGCCTTTGCTTCCTCAGCCATGAGGCAGCTCCTCCTGAAGCAGGTCAGTCACGTGCTGGAGCTGGCTCAGATCCTCCTCACCTGAGTCCTGAGTTTGGCATCATTAAGAAATAATACCCTGGTCCTTTTTATCTTTTTCCCAATTTATAGCTCCTGGATTGTGCAGTTCTTGGCTGCTTTCTCAGTCCCCAGCCAGTCATTCAGGACTGCTGTGTTAGTTCTTAGCCCTCCAGCCAAGGATGCTTTTTGCCATTGTCCCCAGAAACCGGAGCTTTGCTCAGAGTGGTGTTAATGGATGACAGCAGAGATAGCTCAGAAGACTTTTAAAACCTTGCTGCTCTTGAAACTTTTATTTAGCTACAATAGCTCCTGTGTCATCCCTGCTTCGGTTGCTCAAACAAGAACTGGAGACTACTGTGGGCTGTGACTCTTGGGGATGACCAAAGCCAGAGAGAAAGGCCAGCAAGGGTAGTGGCAAAAATTATGATCTTGGTAAGAAAAGCTGTAACAGAAGACCCAGAGCTGACCATAAATCCCATCATCTCGTTACGCTACTGAGCAAAAACCGAAGCCAAGATAAAAAAAATCACAAAAAGTACCCTCTGTAAAACCTGTGTATTGTAAAACTCAAGACATAAAAATAATACTAAAGCTGCAGGAAAATCTGGAGGCACAAGCTCTGACCCAGCAATAACTGACCATCCCTGGCACACTAGGGCAGGGGAAGGCAGCTAGCGAGGTCTCAGCACCAGACTGTGGGGTCCAACCTGCAAAACTTGTTTTTCTGTGTGTTCAGCTAATTAAAATTCCTTGGACTAAGGAATAATCATGTGCATTATGAAACGTTTCCCCCCTGCTAATATTTTAATTGCCAGCTACTCCCTGCTCAGGGTGGGGAAAGGGGAATAGGAAGTTGAGAAGTCAAAGCGAATCATCTGAAGGAACAGATGGAGTGAGGAGGGGACAGGGGACCAGGCAGGGATTAGCACTCCTCAGTCACACACCCCCACACCTCAGGGCTTCTCTCTCAGCACAGCAAGAGGAAACCTGTTCAAACAACAGGTCTTGCATTAATATCTCATTCTCTATAAATAAATCAATAAAGGAAGTGCTGTTTGGCTGCTCCTCCTCTGAGTCACTTGGGAGTCCCGTGATGCTTTAGGTCCTGCTTCATTCCTGTGCTTTCCCTCCTCAGCTGGAGGTTAGTGGGAAGGGGACATCACCATCCCCCACCTCTTGCATGTGCTGGCAGAGGCTGTGAGCACAGTGTGAGCCCCTCTGGGCCTCCCCAGAGCTCTGCAGGTGCCCCAGCTCTTTTGGGGGACCGGCATCGTAGCCTTGAGGAGCAGCCTGGCTCCAGAGGGGATCAGCCCAAAGGAGGAGCCTCTGCCCAGAGGTTTGAGGCTGTTGCCATTCATTTATAATATTGGTGCTTTAGAGTAATGGAGCCTAAAAGGAGATTTTTTAAGCCTGCTTCTAAATTTCTTAGAAATAAATGACTTGTAAAACACATTGGGGGGCTGGAGGGATCTGCTGCTTTGCATTTCCATAAAGATTATAGGGGGAACTGGAATGGCCCTGAGGGAATAGGGATACTGGGATTCTGCATGCAGGGTGGCCCCATCCCAACATGCAGCCTGCAAAACCAAAGAGGGTTTGGCAAACGATGAAGTGGCTAATTAAGAGCCTCTAAAGATGAAAATGTTGTGATGAAAGCGTGGGGACAAGAGCAATTCCCGCTGCCTGGCTGCAAAACATCTGGGCTTTGGATGGCTCTGCTTCCAGTCCTTTTGGGAATTTAACATGACACTCAAGAGAGCCATGGGTGGGAAACCCAAAACTTGCTTTGCCTTTTCTCCATATGTGCTTGCAGGCTCCCTGTCATTTCTGTGGTGTGTTTACTCTTTTCTTCCAACAGCTTATGTCTTATTGAGGAAATATGATCTAAACCAACAAGGCTCTGAGGGACTGGGGCTTTGCAAAGAGAAATGCTGTGTAACACCTCCCAGGGCAGATGGATGCTGGCAGACACTGCACTCGAACAAGAAGTTCAGGTGGTTTAAGACAAACTGCGTGTGCTGGGTTTTAATGCATATGCGGAGCTGCTCTGGTTTCTGAAGAAGGCAAGAGACTGGCATTTCTGAGTCTGCAGCTCAGAAAAGTTACTTACAACAAAAACTATTAATATTACCTACAGGAATCTGGTATGTGGCAGCCATGCCATCAGCATGGTGTCCCACAACGGGGATTTCTGCTTTCTCGGAGGATTTGCTCAGGTCTCCAGATCTGAGGAGCTGCTCAAGGCAAGAGCAGTTTTCCCCCATGATGGAGCAGCCATTGAGTTGGGTGTGAGCTCTGCCAGGAGCAGCATTACGGGGGTTTGCTTGACCCAAAGAGAGCAGAGCCAACCTTCCTTGTCCTCTCCTTTGTTTCCTGCTTACAGCAGGTCATCTGAAGGCACATCAGCTCTTCTAAGAGAAAGAAACCCATCACCCTTCTCCAGCCAATGGGTCTGTGCAGTGAACATTGAAACTCGCAGATTTGCACAAGCCCCTTGTCTCACAGGGTGCCCTTGTCCTGGCTCTCTGTGTTTGGTGTCCCTTTGCTCCCTGGTGCACACAAAACTGTGTGCCATCATCCTCAAATACAGACTCATCTTGCCATTAACAGCAGGTGGCAGGGAGGTGGTGTCTCCGCACATTATTTCAAGGTGAGGGCTTTGGGAAGAGTTCCCTGCTCTGTGCGGAGAGCCCCTCCACAGCAAAAGTGGTAAGAGGAAAGACAAAGCCAAATAAGAGGTAATTTAATGGGAGAAATGCTGCTGCTCACACCCCGCTTGAGCAACTTGATCTTGTCCTGAGCCTGACTTCGACTCCTTTCCTCGCCTGTTCCTGAGAAGGCCACCAGCCCTCTCTCCTTCCCCCAGCACAGGGACCCCATTAGTGGCTGGGGACACCCCGGTGTGCTCTCCTCAGGATGAAGAGGGGACACAGGCACCAGACCCAGGGCTTTTAGTGCACATGGTTCCCTCCCACTTCAGCCCCCCAGTGTGAAGCTGTGAGCGTGCAGCACCACAGGCATGACCCAGACTGAGTCCTCTCTTTTTGCCTCTGCCGCTGTCATTAGTGCCGCCTGTCGGCTCTGCATCCTCCTCGGGGATGCTCAGATTGTTGCCTCCAGTCACAGAGACTGTCAGCCAGGCAGAGATCAATGCTCCCTCCCTCCCAGCATCTCCTGAGCAGCTGAAGCCACAGCTGTTCTGTCCTTTAATGCACCTAAATTGCACAAAGTGCTGCCGACGGGACACAGCTCCTGCTGCTGCCCACCTCCTGCCCTGGACATGAGGAGCAAATCCTCTGATATTCCTCCTACCTCCAGTATCAGAGGAGCTGCTGATGGTGCTTTCCCCAGCCACAGGCACCCACTCGCAGAATGTGTGTGGCTCTTGCACCCGAGTCCTGAGTGTGAGCTGAGCCCTTGAGCATCTAATTTTTAATAAATCAAAGCACTGTTTGCTTCTGAGAGACCCTCCAGCACTGAGCCTCCCCCTTGCCCTCTTGCTGCCTGCGTGTTCCATGAGGTAGTGGGTGTGAAAGCTGCTGAGAGTATTGAGGAGACCCTGCAGAGCACCTGTGATTCAGAATAAATCCTGGCTGCTGACCCTAAAATCTTTATAACCATAAAAACTAATATCCCCTGCTGTTCTTCTCCTCTCTGGCTCTCACATACCTTGGGAGTGCACGAATGAAGGGCTGTGCTCTACCTATAGCAGAATCCACTACAGTGATTAGCTGTGTGATAAGCATGTTATGCTTTGTTAAGAGCAGGTAAGTACTGTCAATGGACATGTTAGGATTTGCCACCTGATGAGCCTTCTCCTGTTCTCTCCTCTCCAACCTCCAGGGGAGGGTGGCTCCTGAGGGCACATCCTTTACCGAGGCCAGATATCGATGGGTTCATAACTCACAGCCAGTGGAGCACAGCACAGTCCCAGCGTGGTACCAGGTGATCAATAATGAGTAGGAATTAATGCACTGGAAATGATGGATTCAGAGTCAGCTCGGAGCGTGGCTGTGGGCTGTCAGTGTTGCTTGGCCTCATGGGGACAGCAGAGCAGGTCGTGGGTCACAGGCAGCTCCCTGGGAATTTTCCTGAGTCTCTCTGGGCTCTGGCATGTGAACATCATCTTGTCTGAGCCAGCTGAAGTTAAACAGCTCAGCAGACCTTCCCGGGGGTGCCTGCTTAAGATTATTAGGGTGAAATAAATCCCAAGCTCAAGGCATCTCATGCCAGGTCCCAGGTGGAAAAGCAAAGCTCCTTATGGATTGGAGATAAAATTGAGACCTTCTTAAAGCTTTTTAAAGAGTGACTGGCTGCAGCTCAGCATGGGCAGAGCAGCCTTGCTCTGGAAGCAGAACCTTTCCTAACCTTTCCCTGGATCATGCACAGCCTCAGCTGTGGTGGCTGCAATCCACCAGGTCGTTGCAGCCCTCAGGCGTGGCTGGATGAGTCCTGGCTCTGCGCTGCACTGAGCAGGGGGAAAAGCAGCAGCATTTCCTCTCCTGCAGCCACAGGCACTAAATATTGCCCTAACAATCAAAAGGCGTTTCATCCCTGTAAACCATGTCCTGCTAATTCTTCCTGCAGACACAGCCCAGAACTCATCCTCTCCCACCTCTGACTCTGACTCTTTATTGCCTAATAAGTGGTGTCTGATTCAATTCTGTCATCACTGCTATAGTGGTGGTCCCGCCCTGGGGCAGGCACTGTCCCCAGCTTGCCTGGGCTTCTGCCTCTGGTCCTGTAGGAGCAGCACTGCTGAGGGGATGGGGCCAAATGGAGGAGCTGGAAACCCAGCAGAAATCTCATGGGTCCTTCCATGGAGGAGCTGGGAGAACCCTTTGACAGCCAGGTCTTTGCTCCAGAGGAGATGTTTTGGAGTGAGCCATGAACTGGAGAGGACCTCTCTCGGTGAAGTATTACTTCATCTCTTTGGCCAAGTCCAGTGTGCAAAATAAACCCACATTTTGGCCATTCATCCAAACCAGTGAGCGACGGCACTGAGGCAACAGGGGCTGTGGGAACAGTATGAAAATTCAGGAATCCTCAGCTCCAGATCAGGCCAGGGGCTCTCTGGGGTGATTACTGGCTTCAGAGCTCCAGGAAGGGTTGAGGGTGACACCACATGGGCTGTGGTACCAGCACACACCCAGAAGTGGTTCCTGCCACCAAGCTGGTGATTGCCAGGGGCACCCTCCTGGGAGGCACCAACAGAGGCAGCACTTCCAACAGACACATCTGCCTCTCTCAGGATTTGCCCATGTTGCTGTCAGCTAAACAGCAGTTCTGGTCTTTTCCCCATCAGAGGTCTCTTCAGCCACATTTGCAGCAAGCAGAGCCAGAGGGTCATGTATTTTCGGCAGCCGCTGAGATGAGGGGTCTGCAGGATGCTTCCTGCATCATCTGCTGTGGTGAACCCACTGGCTCCAAATACCTGAGTTGGAGACAGCAAGTGGCTCCTTTGGCAGGCTGAATCCGTCCTCACGCCCTGAACTGTAATGATATAAACTACAAATCTCATCAAAGCTACCAGGGAAAAAGCTCCAAATCACAAATACCTGCCATTATAGCAGGATGGCCAAGCAAAGAGCTTCTTGCATCAGCGCTGCTTTTTAAAGTATCCTCAGCTGAGGGCTGACACAGCTTCTTGGGTTTGTTGTTCAAGAGAGAAAACAAATCCATTTTTATCTTAAACAGCAAAATCTTGGTCACTGCCCAGATTCACTGACTCAAACCCCTTTGGCATGATGAGTGTTGTAGCCGGGGAGTGAGAAAAGTGCCTATTTTTTGTGGGAAGGGTGGGCGGGTGCCTGGTTCCCACCCCTGCTCCCCGCACAACCCTTCCCGACATGTGCTGCGCACACACCTCTCCCGGCAGCTCGCCGGCGGCACAGCGGCGAGCTCCCCCGAACGCTTTAGTGCATAATGGGACTGGTTCAATAATCCCATTACAGCCTGTCTTCAGGATGCCAGGACTAATTGGCAGGCGCTGGGACCTTCATCCCCAGCTGGAATTTTATTGCTCATCACAATTAGCCATGATGCTGAAGTCCCTGGGCCACACATGTGCCATTAGCTCAGTCTGGAGCCACGTCCTCGCCGGGCGCTTTCGGGGCCCCACTGCACCCTGTCCCCAGCCTCCGGCAGGGAAAGTTCACGGTTATTGCTGCAGCTGATTTGCCTTCACTTCATGCCGTTTGCAGCTTAATGGGATTTATTTTGCACATGTCCTGCTGGAGCTGCTTCTGCACGGAATGCTGGCTGGAAACCGCTGTGCCAGCAGCGCTGGGGGAGCCAAGGACAGCCCCAGCCTGGTGTTTGGCTGTGGTGATGTGATGAGATGGGGAAGAGTGGCCTGAACTGTCTCTGCCAGTCCAAGGTGCCACAGGAGGGGTTGTCATTATGCTGAGCCTTTGCTGCTCTGGTCACATCTCTCTATCATAGCTCTTCCTCCCCAACACTGGCTCCAAATAACTTGACATGTGCTCTGCTTTGAACGTGGGCAGAGACTCAGCTCACCCCAGTGCAATGGGCACGTTTGTTAAAGTGTGGCTTTTGGGGTTTTCCCCTGATCTAAAACTGTTAAGCAGCAGTTGGGGCTCATCCTGGTGGCTTGTTTTCAGCTGCTCTGGGATGTGCCACCTTTTGGGAGAGAGCAGAGGGCTGAGGACCGACTCTGACAACACAGCTGGTGACCATTTTATTTCCTTTTAAGCAATTCAGACTTCAGAGACTCTTCTCCCACTATGTGCACTTTGTAGTGATGAGGAGTAAACTCTTTAGCTCTGTGTTCATGTTTCCCATCCTCAGACATTACTTAGATCCCAGCACCCAGACCAAGGCTTTGAAAGCACACAAGCCTCCTCTCACAGCATGTCCTTCAGCTGGAGACTAATTACCAGAAGATACTGTAAATGCCAAAACTTTACAAGGATTCAGAAGGTGATTAGACAAATACTAGGAAGAAAAGAAAATCCATCAAGAGCTATTAAGCATTGAGACAAGCTCTGGGACACAGACGGGTGCACACCAGGGAAACGTCCCTTGAGACTGTCTGTTCTCTCCATCACATCCACTCTTGGCTGGAACCAGCACTGGGGATGCTGGGCTGAAGGGGTTCTTGATCTGGCCCAAATGTGCTGATCTTGGGCTCCATCTCCTCTCCTCTCTCTTCTCTCCTCTCTCTTTTCTCTTCTCCACATTCACCAGAGGTTATTGTGCTGTGCAGGGANCCACATTCACCAGAGGTTATTGTGGGGTCTCTGTGCTGTGCAGGGCTCTCTTCACTATCAGCTTCAGGAATTTTTTTTAATCAAGAGCTGGTATCTGTTGGTGCTGGAGCAGGTTGTCAGGAGTATCTGGAGTGCTGCAAAGAAGCCTTTGGGATGAGGGTCTATCATGGAGCCAAACAGGTGAAAACAAAGGGTGGCTCTTCAGACAGAAACTCGTTGAAAAGAGGTGGAAAGGAAAGCTGGAAGAGATTTCTCTTGGTTTTCACAGCTGAGGCTGGCGCAGGACTGACAAAGCCTGAAAGCCCACAGGAGGCAGCCAGGGAGGGCTGTGCTGTGGACCTGCACCAGCTGCTGGCTGGGGCTGGGCTTCAGCTGCTGCTGGAGAAACCTCATCACAGGAATGATGGCTTTTGTGTTAAATGTGGGCTGTGGAATCAGGTATCAACTGAGCAGCAACATAAAGTGCATTTCAGTACTTTCTTCACTGCTTTTTAGGTTGGATAAACCCCAGTTTAGTCCATTTCTCCCAGTTGGAACAGTTAGTCTAAATAAAACCCTCCACTGAAGCCATGCTTTGTGGCTTCAGGTCATGCTGTCTTGGTTTCAAGCCCATCATCCTGCCCTGCCAGCACCTCACAGCATGGTGAGATGCTGTGCCCAAAACCACAACTGGGAGCCTGCCATGCCCCTGGGAGAGGCAGCAATTCTGAACCATTTGGTACCTGTAGGTGCCCCCTGCCTGTGCCAGACCAGGGTTGCCCAGCAATGCACATGACTGTGTTGCTTCTTTCCAAATAACTGAGCCACTCCTGTGTCCACCACCTTTTGGAGGATGAGATGCCACTCACACAGGTGATGTCTGGTTCAGATGCTGTTGGCTTTGAGCTGCCTGCCCCTGCCTGCCCCCCCGGGAGGGGACCTGGGCTTGGGGAGAGGTGAGTGCTTGGCTCCTGCCTCCTCTGTTGGTTTTGAGCTCTGATTGCAGCACAGAGCTGTGTGTTGGGGCAGTATTTCATGCTTGCCGGTGTCGGCTGATAAACCTTTGATTTTCACTTCTGGGAATAATAGCACAGTAATGAATTATATTCACAAGAATAACTGTAATAGTCATAAAACTGCAAATAGAAGAAAATTGTAAATCAGTCACCCCCTTGTAATGTGCTTACTTCATTTGAATCACCCTCCCTGGGCAGATTATCAATTTTATTTGGCTTTTCCATCCTAAACTTTTATTAAGTGGGGTGCCTCATGCGTAAAGATACCAAGCACAGGCCATATGTTCTAGGGATTTATCTGTTTACTTTGCCTTCCTTCCCTTCCTCTCCCCTCCCACTCACGACTCTCAGGACCTGCAGGCTGCTGACCTCTGATCATAAAAGACACATGTCCCCAGTGTCATTTTACCTTTTTATGCAAAAAAAATAAGCTGTCAGTCATGCACAGATCTTCCTCTGTGCTGTGCAGCATTAGCCAGAGCCTGCAGCTTGTTTAGACTTCCATGTAATTAAAATAGAAATCCATTAGCATAGCTCCAGGGTAATCAAGGGGCCACATCCTGAACCCCAGTGAGTCCTGGGCTGTGGTACGAAGATTCTGCTGCTCCCACTCGATGGGACAATGCATGTCCTGAGTCCTGTAAATGGGGTGGCCCCCGGGCACAGAGAGGTGTGAGAGGAAGTGGGGCAGCACCGGGGGAAGGATGGTGACAATTCAGCACTGTGCTGCTGGGACTGGGGAGACAGAGAATGGGATCCTGAAAGCAGAGCCATGGCACCCACTGCTATCGTGTGTCTCTGCTGTGGCACTCCCCATGCTTTTCCCTGGCCATGGAGGGAGGCAGAAGAAGAGAAAAACTTCTGGACCCAAGTATCTTCTCTTGCTGAGTGCTGCATTGGTCATTTTTAGCAAAGCCCCTGTCTTCTCTCTTTTTACTGGAAAATCATATTAAAAAATCCCTTTTTTTCCTCTTAAAGGTGCCTGGCATACCCTTTTCCACGTTTCCCATCAGAAATCCCTGAATGTTTCAGGGGTGCAAGGCTGGCATGAGAACAATGCTAAATCAAGGATGTGAAAGGGGTGAGAGCAGCCCAGTGATCTGGGGGAAAGGTGCAAATTCCAGTTAGCAAAAGGCAGCTATTGGCTTCAGTGACCTTTTTGGAGGCACACTGTAAGCTGGAGTGGAGTTTGCTTCAGCTGGATGTGAACTTGCCAGGGCCTGCACAGTATTTCATGGCTTTTGGAAACACCGCCTGCAATTTTCCGTCATAACACAGCAGGGGAAAAGGGAAAAACCACAGACCGTGTGATTTACGAGATGCTTCTCTTGGATATTTCCATCTGCGATCTGAAATTACCAAGTAATGCAGCAACCCTGAATTGTTGCTCCAACTGCTCCCATTGCGGGTGCTTTTGCCATGATTTTTTGTGCAGCTCCTCCTCCCCTGTGCCCAGCAGCCCCCAGTGCTGCATCCCGCCCCTACCCAGCAACAGGGTGGTTTTGTGGCTCATGATGGTCCTTTGGGTTGTTACTGATGGCTCCTGGAGCTGAGCCCACTGCACCTATCAGGGCCTCTTGGCCAGGCTTTTTGCAGCTTAGCAGGACCTGGAACATCTGTTGAGTGAAGGATGTGCTGGAGATCAATGTTTTCTGCTCTGGCAAGTACCTCCTTGCAAACTCAGGCTCATTTTCCTGAGAAACAGGGGCTTGGCAAGAACTTGGGCTGTGAGTGTGTGTTGGTTCAGGCACCATCCATGTGGGCTTGTCCTCCTGGCACTGCACACATTGGCATTTTCCAGATTTTCATTAGTTCAAGGTCAGGGGTGACCAGAGAGGGGTCAAGGGGCTCTGACCAACTCCCCCATTCCCCCTCACATCGCTTCTGCCAAGGGGCTGGGCCAAGGCCAGTCTTGTAATGTGGTTTGCAGGCAATTGCAGTTTAAGCCTGGAGATGTCTCAGCTCACCAGCCCTTCTCCAGCTGCTGCTGGATTCGTTTGGGCTTTTCCAGAGCTCCTGTTTGGCCTCATCTAAGGAAAACCGGAGCCTGCCAGTCGTGCACTGTCAGGAAGGCTCCAGCCCTGCTGTGAAGCTCAAACTGTTCCCAGCTTTGGCAGAGCTGGAAAACAGGCTGAGAACATCTGAGCTGCAGAGTTGGTTGCATGGAAGGTGGGTGCAGGACAGGAAGAGAGCACAGCAGTTGGTTCAGGACAGGCAGAGAGAGATCACTGTGACTCATGCAGATGTTTCACTCAGTACCCAGGGCACGGCAGCATCCCCAGCATCTATGGGATCAAAGGGGCTTCTCAGGGGGAATAAACAGTCACTGAAGTAGGGAGAAGGAAGTACCATGAGGCTGGAGTGGGAAGGGCTGGAAACACCACACCATCTGCCGGGGGCTCAGCCCAAGAGGTGATTCCCAGAGAAGGTCTTGCTTGCAGGCTCCAGGTGATGGGTTGGTATGTGCTCCCCAGCCCTCTGTTTCCAGAGATTCCAGAGGAACCCAAGGGGAACATCACGGGAGAAGAAAAGCCCTTGTGGGATCCCTGCAGGGTGTGTGAACTGCCCTTGGTCCTCCAAGGAGGATTGTGGGAGGGAGTTGTTGCTTGTGCTGCTTCACAGCTTTGCAAGGGGAGGAGACTGAAAAACCCATAGGAATTGGATTTTAAAAGCAAGTTCAGAGTTCAAAAGTAGCTGCAATTTGAACAGAAATCTGCTCTTTGCAGCCAATTAGCAAAGCTGTGAAAGCAGCAGGAGCATCTCATGTTTTGACAGCGTTAAAAAGGCACAGAAACTAAACAGTGTGGATTGAACATGGCACCCACAGGAGTTGTCGCTCTGGCATCAGCAACCCAGCGTTGACCTGATCTGGTGGTGGCTCCAGCAGCACAGCAGGTCCCAGGGATGAGTGAGGCCCCAGCCTGCCCACCAGAACCAACATCCCTGCCCTGTCCTGCCTGCTGGGGTGCTGCCTAGACAAGAGAAAATTACACATTTTTTGTTAACTCCACCCAGAGCAGTTTTGTGTGCCAGGGTCTGTGTTTACACCACATGGTTCCCTCTTTATTCTTCTTGGGTTGAAGGTTTTCTTGGGTGGAAGAGTCAGGTGTGGGTGACAGCTTAAGCAGGTGCTCTGTCAACCTGGCTGTGCTCCCATGAACAGATGAGTTTGCAGCTGCTTCACTGTAACTGCAAAGTGAACCAACATGTCTTTAATTTATTAATAAAATAAGATTAGTTAATATTAATTAATTAATTTTTCAGACTTGGGGTATCACACAGGTCTGACACAGCATCCAGGGTATCATCTAAGGAGGGCAGAGGGTGAGGGGAACCCTTCCCGAGAGAAGATTCCCCATGTTTAAGGTCAGGGATACTCCATTGTCCCGAGGATGCAAGAACCAAGTCGGGATGCTTGGGATGTTGATGTTTCCCAGACAGCAGAAAGCGACCAAGCCAGTGGCTTTGGGAATGGCACTTCCAGGCATCTCTGGTCCCAGTCAGAGCCGGCGGAGAACTCGAAGCCTCCTCACCAGCCCTTGCTCCGGCCGCTGTGATCACATCACGCTCCCCGCTCCACAATCAAATTAATGAGGAGCAGCAGCGCAGGCGGATCGAGANCCAAAAAAGCTGTGACAGCTTGATTTAGGGCTGGATAATGAGGCAGTTGTGAGGAGGATGGGTACAGCCGGAGCCTCTGCTTGCCAAATCATTTGGCTTAATTGATCAAATATTTTTATGCATCGTTTATTCCTTTAAGGTGACCATAAGCCTCTTCTCCTGCTTCACTGAAATGAAAAGAGCAATGCTGGAATTCACCCGGGCTGAACTCGGTGCGACAGAGAGGAGTGGGTGGCTGCCAGGGGCCTCCTGGCCACCAAGGAGGTGGGTGCCTGAGCCAAGTGGAGAGTGGGTGAGTGGATCTGGCCTCTCCAGGGCTTCCCAGGACACACAGCAGACAGGAGCACAGGTAGCATCCATCTGGCAGGGCTTGTGCTACCCAGGCTGTGACTGCCCTTCCCTGGAGCCGGCTGTGTCCCCGAGTGCCAGGGCACTGTGCCATGACAGGCAGTCGCGGTGCGAAGGGAAACACCCAGTGAGCCAAGGCAGGCACGAAAGTAATTGCTAGGAAATGTTTTCCCCATGCAATTAAGTCGCTGTAATCACAAAATCCCTCAGTCAGAGCTGGATCTGTTAATCTACAAAGAAAGAAGGACAAACCAAATCTGTTCCTTGTTGGCTTTTCTTTCCCACCCTCCTGCTGCAGGATGCCAGTGGTGGGAATTGCTCTCAGTGAGGGCAGGACACGAGGACACAGCTCTCATTCCAGCTTCCTTCCTGGGACATCGCTGCTTCCAGGTGCCAACTTCAGCCCACTGAGCCCCTCATGTCCCTACAACCCCTGCTGCCCTGGGTTCAGACTGGCCCACGCTGTGCTGGGGGTCCCTTTGCCCACCCAGGCTCTAACACACTTTATTTGCCACCATGGAGAAAAGCCGCTGCGGAATGGGCTGTGGGACCCGGGGGGATTGTGGCGAGGGGCTGCAGGCCCTCAGGGGAGGAAGAGCTGCTCTCAGGGCAGGCGGGAGCAGCTCCATCCCTCCTGCCCGCAGCGCGGTCTCTGGGCACGGCGCCCGGCTGCTTCCTCCCAGCTCAAAACAAAACAAGAGCTGCCTCTAGCGGTACCGGGGTGCTTCGCGGGGCTCCAGGCGAGGAGCTCCTTCCTGCCAGCCTTGGGCACTGCTGCCGCTGCTGCCGGGCTGCGATGTGTCCCCACCACCCAACAACCGCACAAGAGGGACCCCACGGCTTCGCTTCCCATCCACCACCAGCATCCCCCTTTGTTGTCCTCATTTCCCTGTTCCCCGGCATGGTATTGCCCCTCCTGCCAGTGCCACTGTCAGCCCAGATCCTGGCTCTGAGCTCATCTGTGTGTTTTTGCTGTTTGGATTCAGCTTGGCACGTAAAAGCCTTGACCCAGGCTCCCATTCAGCTAAAAGAACCGAAAACCTTGAGCTGCTGAGATGAGAGTGGCAGCAAAGACACACCTGGCACTTGGCTGCAGTGCTCGAAGGACAGTTCTGATTGGAAGCAAAGTGTGGGTGCTCACAGGCACTGAGAGATCAGCAGGGATGGCTGGCAAATGGTAACACGTGGAACAACACGTGTGCTTCTTTCCAGAGGTGGCTTCACTGGTACACAGAGAAATATCAGGGACTGAAGAGAATTGGTCTCCCTCCGTTGGCCCCATACTCACTCAGCCCTCAGCACTGTCCCCCTCACACTCTGACTGTGTCCTGTCCTGCCTCTAAGGTCACCTTTCCAGGCCAGAGGATGCTAGAACATGCTCTGGCTGAGAGCTGAGAGATGGGGCAGCTCATCAGTACAACCTATCCCAAGGTGCTATCTTAGACTCTCCCAGACACCAAATTCTGTTTTCTCTTGTACAACCACTCTCCATGACAAACCTTTGCCAACTGTCCTCTTACTTCACCTAGAGAACTAGCAGACAGAAAACCTCATGGTCCCTTTGGAATTCCCCCCAAATGGCCTCTTCCAGATCCAGCTGATCCTCTGCATTTTCCCGTCTGTTCAAAGCAAGTCAAGTGATACAAGATTTCCTTGACCACACACCCGGAGATGTTGCTTTATACTTCTGTGTTTCAGGCATGAGCAACTAGACCCTAAAGCTTCAGAGGAAGGCTGAAAATCCTGGAAACACCTGAAATGAAATGCAGGGAAGAAGAGAATCAGATGGAGGCGAATTGGCAGCCAGGGCTGACACTCTCAGCCCAAACTCACAGGAGAAAGACGACTGACCTGTGCTCTCTGCTGCCAGTCAAGGAGGTCACTGTGGTTGAGGCATGTCAAGAAAATTGCCATTCTCTCTGACCACTAATGGCATTTGAAGCTCTGCATTTAAAAATGATGATAAAGGTAATCAAACTGCCAGGAACAAAGACAGATGAGGAGCTTGCTGGAGCTGGTGAGGGGATTCCCTGCTTTCAGTTAGCAGCTATGGAGTTGGAACAAGGAGCAGGGCAAGAGTGTCTTGCAAAACACTGTAGAAAGGAGTACACAGACATTGAATTTGTCTCTGCTTGAGATTCTAGACCTGTTTATGCCATCTTTAGACAACACCATTAAATATTGCAGGTGTTATAAAGTTTTCCCAGGAAATATTTTGATGAGAAAAAGTCCCTGATGAGATAACAACCAGTAACTTAACTTCCTGCAGCCAGGTGCATCCTGACAGTGACTCTTCTTTCCCTTCTTTCTGCTCCCTCACAAGGCTTTGATGAGGTCCTGACAGCAGGCATCACACCCCTTAACATTTATCTGGGCTGTGAGGTTCAGGGCTCTTTCAGAAATACAAGGTTGTAAGAGTTGTGGTGGGGATGAAGGAAGTGGAGAAAGGTGCAAGGACTGCCCTGATGCAGAGCCACTGACCTTCACCTGAGAGATCCACGACTCAGGTCTTGGATCCCAAGTATGTATTCCAAACCTCTCTTGCTGTTCTCCCAGTCCTTGCTTTGTCATCACTCTGGCACCCCTCCTTTCCTCTGCCTTCAGATGTTGTCTCTTTTCTCATCTTACCTTTGTGTAGTGTCACGTTGGCAGCAGGGACAGCCAGCAGCCTTCCTTCCTTTGTAACACAGAGACATTCAGCACTGAGTCTGTGCTGATACTGTATCCATGCAACCTGTGTTTCAAGGATTGTGTTTGCTTTATTTCTGTGGATTAAAAAACAAAAACAAAAAACACCAAAAAACAAACTCAGTAAGAAAACAGCCTTACTAAAAAGTGTTCTAGAAGTTAATTAGTTTCAACATTGCAAGGGCCGCTGCCCAGCAGCTAAAAATCATCATGTTTGAATGGCGAATTAAGTCAGCCAAGCAATAAATCTGAGCAACAGAACAGTCCCTTTTGCTCAGAGTTCTCTTTCCCAAAAACACTGAGAAATGGCTTTTTCTGAGAGCCCACAAGGTCATCAAATTAATAAAGCATTTCAAGTAATCTGTGGAAGTGAAGTGACACCCTGCTGCAAGAGATTTGCTGTTAAAGCCAACTCTCTATAACGGATTGTGATGCATAGAGGATTTCCAAAGCAAACCTGTCCTCTAATTTAGGACAGTTGTCCAAACTCCTTCATGTCTGTTCTGGTCTACTGTCTTCCTCCCTAGTCATTATCTAGGAAAGTTAAACTTGAGAAAACCTCACAAGAGGTGAAAAAAACCCCAAAGGAAACTTGGGATTCTCCCATTGATCAGATGAGATACTCTGAGATACTCTGAATTTTTCCATGCAGGAAAGTGAGGACACCAAGAAGGGAAAGTAAGTGAAATGCTGAAAATATCTTCAGATAATGGTGGAACAGGCTCGTGTGCTTTGCAGGGGCTGTTTTCCACCCCCTACCAGATATAAACACAAAGCAATCACCCAAAATACTGGAGTTACCCATTTGACATGAGCAGGGGCAGGGACTGCTGGCTCCCAGCACTGATGTCAGGGACATTTCCATGACCCAGCACAGTTAGAAAACAAGAAGGTCCAAGGCCCAAGAAGCAACACCCAGACATCCAGGCATCAAATAAACAAAATGAGTTCGACTCTCCGTTAAATTCCGCAGGCTTGGCCTGAGCACAGAATGACCTATGGAGGCATGGCAGGCACATAAGGTCAAGTGTGGTCCCTGCTTTATGCCACCCTCCAGTTCCTTTCCTGCACATTTGGGGTGGCCCTGATTTGGGCTAGAGATGTCTTAAACTTAAAGCTGAACACGTCCCCCCACTTTCCACTGAAATGCCTTTCTGCAAGCTTCTGTTACACTTGGAGCCATTTAATATGAAATATATATTTAATAACACAGCAGCACAAAGAGGCACCGAATAGGACAAACATAAAAAAGAGCTGGCAGTAGCCTCTGCAATATTGTGTCCACTGGGTCCTTTCTTCATGAAATCCTAGACCAGTTTTCACTTGCCTTTGATTTACTTAGTACAAACCTTTTGAGACAATCTCCAGTGCATTTATACCTGCCATGATTGCGGTGCAGAACTCCAAGGGGTGTGTTCACCCCTGTCCAGCGTCTGACCACAGCTGACATCCAAACCCAGCAGCACACAACTGTGACTCCAGCCTCTGCAGGCTCATTGACATGCAACAGAGCCCCCAGATCCCATATGGAGCGTGGCTGCAGATGGATGGACATATGTGGATCCGTGTGCATCTCTGCTGATGGAAACGTCCCAGCGCAGCCGTAGCGCTCGAGTGTGTGGTTTGCATTTGGGGCGAGAGAGAATTTTTCTCCCATTAAATAAATAAAACACGTTCTGAGCAACTTGGGATAAAGCCATTCTAATCCTTTTATCCTTTCCAAAGGAAAATGATTCCATATTCAGGGCACTGTGCAAACAATTAATTAGCCTAACGAAAATGAAAGGCCTAATTGCTCAGTATTATTACGCTCATTGGCATCCAGGCGTGACCAAAGAATAGGCATTGTCTTACCAGGGATAAAGCACAACTTTCCAGCTTTTGGGGCTTTTTTGATATTTGAACATCTAGCAGAACAAATTTTTTTTTTTTTTGAATGATGGTGTAATTCTCACTTCCACATGCAAAAAAGCTGGCAGTACTTGGAGACATCTGAATGAGCTGCTGTGCAATAAAAGAAGAGAGGAGGAGAGAGACCCAGCTGGTGTGAAATGACCTGGCTCAGTGAAAAGTCGATAAAGCTGTAACTTGCCTGAGTTGAATGACACCGTGGTGTCTTCACTGTGTCTCCAGCTGGAGACTTGATTCACAAAAGTGCTGTAACATCAAGAAAAAATGTATTTTTTAAGGAGCGCACCTAAAATTAAAGTAGAATCATCCTCAATGCAGCTCCTTTTTCAATGATCTGCTGTTACCAGATGGAAAAGTGCTTCAAATGGATGCAGATGAATTTGTTCACTGTGGATAGGATCATGAAGGGTCAGGTTACAAGAGCTTTAAAAAACTGAACCTTTATCATTCATGCATCTCTCATAACAAGGAGACAGAAAGCAGATGCTGACTGAATATTGACCTAGCCTGAGGAGTATGGGCCAAATAATTCTTCCTTTAAGCAGCTGATTCTCATGGGAAAATCCCCAAGATTCAGCTTTAATTACATTACCTGCCTTGTGCAGAGACTGGCAACCAGAAACTATTCTTTAAAAACCATGTGGGTGAAAGCTGCTCTCATTCACACTTGCACAAGCCCACTGACTGTGTTACAGGGGGTTTCTCTGTAACCCAGAGCAGGCTGGATTTTTGGTGTTTGGGGTGGGGGAATGCAGTTTAAACTTAACCAAGGGTACTGTGTGTTTCAGGCTGGCACTGAGCTACAGGACATGCCCCCACAGAAGACACCCATCATGCAGTATCAGATGCTCATGTCGGAAATACGGCTTCCCAGTGTAACCCATGGTGATGGGTGAGCCTTGGGATCATCCCCTGGCAGAGTTTAACACTCTGAATTGATTGCAAAGGGATCAGGAACACAAGCCTGGCCACCAAAATGCAGTGGGATGCCCCTTCCCACGTGAAAAAGGTAAGAACAGACAATACAGGTTTGTGGCTGAAGGTCATTGCACTTCACAATGTGAAATCAAGAAGACACAAATCTTCCTGAAACCATTTCAGGCCTGTAAACTGTTCATTTATGCAGCTGGGAACAATTATTACAGATGTTGTCAGGGACTTGAGACATAAAAAAGTGACAGACACAAAGATGTCATAGCAGGAATGGTCCATCAGATGACTGAATATCCCAGCAACCTTTGTCAGGATGACTAACAAACATTCTGCTGAGCTCAATACAGCTGCTACTTAACCTTGGAGAGACAGGCACTCCTTACTTGTAAAAGAGAAAATTCCACCCAAACAAGGTTTTTCTTTTTAATTTATTTTGAAAATTTACCAATTCATTTTATGAAAGTATGAAATCCTACGTGGTTACATTAAACAGTTACATGACAATCCAGGTAATACAAATAATCACAAGAAAGTTAGTTTTAGGTACTCTTAGATAACAAGTAGGTTTTATGTTATTTAAAATAAAAGTCACAAAGAAGAGAAAAAACAGCCTTGTGATTGTCAAAGACTTTAGTTTAAAGCAAGGAAACCACAGCAGACTCTCCTCATCCTACAAAAAGTTAAGAGAAAAACACTTCGAATGTTAATGTTCAATTAGATTAATCAAAGAAATTTAAGTGCACATATCTACTCTCAGGATAACAAGAATAGTTCACAAGTTCTTTGGAAACCAGTGTCAAATTTCATTCTCTGGAAATCACTTTTACTGTATAACATCACCATCATCCTTGCTTCAGATGCATAAAAATCCTGTAAAATACACCAGAGCTCCAAATCTGCTCTAATTGAATTCAGTGGGAGTAGGATCAGTTCCTACAGGCATTAAGTACTCCTGATTTACTGAAATCCTTACAAAACCTCTTTCCCAGGAATGAAACTAACTTAATGAACAAAATACTGTAATAACTGAGGAAAACTCTTTGCTTTGCTATCCAGCAATGGACACTGCAACTGCATTTCTGAGGACCTTTATCCAGCTTTATTCCTCTCCATCAGCAACAGGACGCACAAAGACACCAGGCAACTGTGCTTAGTAAGAACTTGGAGCTATATAAAGTATAAAATTCAAACAACAGATCAAATTAATCTAGAAACTGCTCTCCTGACACCCATCTGACACACCTCCAATGTCATTCAGCTGCCACTTCTGAGGAGACATCTGTCAATCATAACTGCTTCTTAGGAAGCAGTTAAATGGATTTTGTAGTGGCACCTCTCATTGTGTGTGTGTAGTTTGGGGCTAAATATCCACCGTGCTACTGCTGCATATCATGCAACAGGTTCACCAAAGCAAGATCTGCTTATGGGCAATAAGGCAGGTGCAGGTACAATTCTGACAGCCCATGGCACAAAGGAGACTGAAACAAGTCATTCTCTTGTAGCCTTCACATCTTTTGAGCAGGACATCCTACAGGCTGCAACCCCCCAAATCTCCACCCACACATGTGCTACAAACCTGCAGAACTCCTTGTAGTACAGAAGTGAAGCCAGTAGCATCTTAGCAGGGCTTCTGAGAGAACCTGGTATTTATGCACAGAGTGTTTTTTAACACTGATCACCTCGAAGAACTTAAAGCAACCAGACAGGTTACACAAAACTATACAAACTTTTCACCTGGACATAAAGTGCCATCAAACTATGGAAGCAAAAAAGAAGTTACTGTTGAGGGCAGTAGCTACTCTAAGTGTCTACAGAAGGCTTTATTCCCCTGAAGCAGATAAAGTTTGCTACAATCCGGGAGATGGCACCAAGCTGGTGGGAATGCTACTATAACCAAGGCCACCAATCCTTCCTTCCTGACAAACACCACTCTTACCAGACAGGCCAAAGCCAACTAGGGTGCATTTACTGGTGGCTGACTGCAGGACTTTCCCCAGAAGGTAGTTTAAAATAGTAACAGACGCCATCATTTCCCCCTCTCTGATATGATATGATAACCATAATTTGTTCAGAGCATGAATTACCATAGAGAGCCCCACCCTGCTATTACCACTGTGTCTGCTTGTTTTCTACCTCTACTCATGTAAATCTAATGTCAAATCCTCTTAAGAATCCTGAGCAGCCGTCCAGAATCACTTGTTCAACTGACATTTCTGTAATAATAAGGAAAGAAAAAAGAGTTGTGGGAAATTAAATGGCGCTCCTGTTGCCAAGTTGTTAAAATTATATGGCAATATGCTTCCAGTAGTTGTAAGAAATTAATTTGTGGAGTGCTTACAAGCTTTACATCTACTAAATCTCAACAGGATAGAAAATGCTATTTAAGTGATGCAACTTACAAATGTTAAGGAGAAAATAAAAAAAAAATCAGCACCAAAGAGTGAAAGAAGAAACTAGATTCTTGTGTGCACTCTGGTTCCTGGAGGCTGGATCTCTACAGCTCAGGAAGCCACATGGGAGATCCTCGTGAAGTACTTGTGTGTGTACATTTGTCAGCACCTGCACCTCTCCCTTCTGCCACCCTCTTCAGTGGATAAGGCTGGGCTCCACCCTGTAAACTCCACACCTGTAAACAGGGGCTGGCAAACAGCTCAACCAGCCCCTCCACCAGCCACTCTCTCTGCCACTGCCTCCTGACAGCACTAGCCAGAGCAGAGCAAGTGTCACTACTTTTCACCTGCTTTATTATAGTGCTCAGAAATCATAATGCTCAGAAAGAAGTGCCTGAGACACCTGTCTGTAGATGTATTTATTTATTAGTTATGCCACTATGCGATTACTGTCATTCATTTCTCACAACAATGTCAAATACAATATAAAACTTTGGATTTTTCTATAGTCAGTGAAATCAGCAAAGTTAAAAGCCAGACAGTGCTGGCAGTGCTGATACTGCTCCATTCTGTGGGACAGAAACCAGGGTAAGGCGCTTTGGCATCAGCACCAAGTTTAAACAACCAGCTTCTAGAGAGCACACAAGTTTCCTGCAGATGCATGGAAAACTGAGACCCCCTGGTTGTCCTCTAAGCTGCTTTGAAACTACAGCAACTTGTTTAATCCAGCAGCATATCCTGGTACTTTTCCTAAGTACAGTACATTTTGACAGCAACACAGAAGCACGCAACACAAAACAGATTTGTTCAAGCTATCCGTGGTTCTGATGGGCTGCACGCACCAAGAGGCAACTCAAAAAGAGCACACAACTCGAATCATCAGGACAACAACACCGACTCAAAGGAATTTCAGCTCAACTTTGTGAAGAAAGAAGGAATTCACAAAGGAAAAGACCTTATTGCAAGTTGTACTGCTCAGCTTGGCCACTTCTAACACAGATCAGAAGTATCAGAAGCTACCAAGGAGCCAAGGACAAAGAATTTCTGTTTTGCAACTCTTTTAAGTATAGCAAGCCCGCTTTAAAAAGAAAAGCCCCCGCACAACATTCCAAATGGCCTCTTCTAACAGCCTGAAATCATTAGATCAACACTGACAGGAAATACAGACTTCAGAACTAGTTCTGGCACCTTGCAATTTGGAAAACTGTTGTGCACACGGGACTGAGGCAGCTTGTTTGCAGACCCCTTTCTCACAGGACCCTTGGGTCACCCCATCTTCCCTCACCCCCTCGGATTGCTGGACTCAGCAGGTGCCTTCCTCAGAAGGCACAAACTGGCAGCTGTCGTGGGAAACGGTGTCGATGCTCTGCACCTCAGACTGCGGGTGGATGGACACCTGCACAGCGATCTCCTGGCCCTGCTCGCTCACGGAACCATCGTCGGAATCCCCGGCTGGGGAGTCACTGCGCTTCATCTCCGGGTTGACAGGGAATATTGCAGCCTGGGCACCGCAGCCTTGGGACTCCTTGTCGTCCTTGGCGGCTTCATCGGGATCGTCAACCCGCACAGCCTCGAAGATCTCCTCCATGAACGCCCTGCAGTTAAGGATCAGGGGTGGAAGGGGAATGCTTCTGGCAAGCTCTTCGATGTACCGAGCAAACTCCATGGTCTTAAACTGAGTGACTTTGGCCAGCTCCAGTGTTTTGGCAGATGTAATGATGGGGATACGCTTGGCTATCTCAAAAGCCTTCTGAAGCTTCTCAGCCCCTTCCGTCCTGAAGAACTCATTGATGGCCTTCTCTGTCTTGCGGAGGTGGCTGCTCATCATGCACAGACGGGTTATGTTCAAAATGAGGGTGATGGCAAAGGCAACGAGGCACACAATCATGTAGTAGATACTCATGTCTCCTGAGGTGAAGGTAACCCTCAGAGTGACTGTGTAATACAAGGTCTCATTGTGGTTAATGCCTGCACACGTGTATCGGCCCCGGTCAGCGAAGTTGACCTTTGTGATGTTAAGGGAATTATCAGCAATCCTCCACCGGTCACCTGGAGATTGGAAAAAAATAAACAAAGCTCATGAAACAAAAATCACTGGGTAAACCACACATGTGCTGTTTGCTCCATCAACAGGAGTCAGAGCTTGGCAGTAAGCAGCCCTTCTAGCATAACACCAACAGTACACCAAGGACTGCAATGTCCTTTTCATGCTTGTGGTACAGAAAGCCATAACCCATTTACCAATCCTACTGCTTAATGGTAAATTATACTCCATGCTTGCTACAATGGATTTACTTCCTTCTCTCGTCTGCACTCTTTAGTGTGCTTCTGGACTGCCAGCTCTTTCTGACAGGGATCCCAATTCTTAACTTGGGCTTCTGTTAAAAGACTGTCCTCCATAAAGTCTAATTTTCCATACATTCAGAATCAAAAGTCAACTGACCCATGAAAAAGATCAGTCTGTAAATGGCTCTACTGGCAAAAGAACCCAGGATTTTCTTGAGGCATGGATTTCTGCTGAGCATGCAGTGCTGACACACAAAACCCAAGTAAAAAGAAATCAATACAAGAAGCTTTATACAGCATTTGCTGCGCATTTTTAACTTAGGGGGAAAACTGTTTTCATAACTCATTCTTCTAATTACTCTACTTTGAACTATTTTCATAACTTATTCTTCTAATTACTCTACTTTGAACTAATCTCCAGATGGCATTATAACTACAAAAAGGTTACCAAATACTTAAGGCAGAAAGATGGCCTCCAACAAGTCCTACCAATTAGTTTGATGGTCTTCATTAATACTTCTAGAGAAAAACACATGCATCTCTAAAACATATTTTTTAAATTAACAACTACAGGGACAGAACTCTGAGAGCCAATAGCTAGAAAAATACACTCCCCCTCAGTACAAGAAGGTCAAATAGCATGTATTGCACTGTTGGCCATTCCATGTTGTGTTACTTTCCACAGTCTCACTGGTGGTTACACCAGAAAATAAATGCAGTAAGTTATCATGCCTTAAAATATCCTGTAATGAAATTAAAGCACCGACTGCCAGCTGGAAAAGGTCACAACTGTGACAACTGTGTTTAGTTCATGTGTTTGGAAAAATATAATCTAAAGCAGAGCAGTAATAAATAAAAACATCAGCTAGTGTCTGGTAAGATGTAAACTCATTTCTTCTATATTGAATGATTCTGTGGGGCGCCACAGCAGGATGGATGGACTGGGACAGAACTCGGTATAATTCACAAGCATTCTCCTTATCTTTCTCTTTATCTCCCAACTGTAAAATGGGAGGATAGGAAGAGAAAATTATAATAAAGCCCCAGAGGTTTTCAGATACTTTATAAAAGGAGAATACTGAAGGACAGAAAACAGCAGGAAAACTCACCATCTTGCTGTTCAAGCAGGTGTCCCCTGGAGTTATACCAAAGGATATGTTCATACTGGCTGATGTTCAGTTTACATTCAATTAAAATACTGGTCCCCTCTTTGGCTATGATATCATGGTGTGCTGGAGAACTTATTAAAGCTTGAGACACTGCATGAAGTGATGCATTGAAAGACCCAAAAGCAACTGTCCTGTTAAAAGCTACATTTTCCACTGTGAATTCAACTGAAAGATCAGCACTAACAGTCAAAATTAACAGGCAATAGCTGAGCTTCATGGAAAGTTAGTGAAAATTCTTCTTTCATTTAATTTGGAGAAATAAGGTCATATGATACTAAGCTGTCTGTATTGCTCTGAGATAGGACAGGAGGCTCTTGATGTGTTCTCTGATGGAAAATGTCTTGGATCCAAATACACTTTCGAGACCATCAGTATTTGAAGTGGAAACTGGAAGTCCAACTGAAAGGAAAAAAAAGCAGTAAGTTTATTAATGACAGCAAGGTTATAGCATATTCAAATTTCATTTCCAGTAAACAGATTTCAATTAGCATAATACAAACTGCCAGCTGAGAGGTTCCAAATCAGAGCTTTGCTCAGAACACAGTAATAAAACGAGGGTAAGAAGGCATTAGCCCAGTCTCCAGTCCACTAGATGTTCATCTTCCCAACCAAATAAATAATCTCAGGAACAATAATCATTAAGGGGAAAAAGGTTTTAAAAAAAGAACAAATTGCTCAGACTGCTTGAAATGCATAATTATCTTTTAGAAGTGCTTTCTTAATAGAGGAAGAAAAGTGAGAAAGAGGATGTAATTTCTGCCTCCCTCTCCACCAATATCAAAGTGCTTTTAAGCCCTGGTTTTCTAATCCAGTCTTTCATTTACAATCCAGAAAAAAGCCAGAGCACACACACACATCTGACTTTTAGCATTTATACATCTACTTACTTGATTTTAGAGGCACAATGGGTGTTAGACGTCTAAATACTACATAATATGCTTATTGTTTCTTAGGAAAACTCTTGGCAGCTATAAAACTACAGAGGAAGTCCCTTTCTGCTCGTCAGGATACTGATGTCTGAACATACTTCCTTTTTTGCAATCTCTCTTGCTGCTGCTGCATTTTCTAAGTCTGGTTCTTTTTATTCTTGTTTGTTTTACAATGAACTCCTGTTGAAAATCTTTTACTTTATGTTGCTACATCTCAGCAGTCATATCTTGTTCCTCATCTTCTCCACCCAAACTTCATAGCAAATTGAAAAATTGTTTTCTCTAGAGACAGATTATCTTCAAATTAATGTGCACATAAGATATTTTAAGACATCAGGATACAGCCTTTAATTTTATGTCTTTTGCGCACAAGGATTTTCCTCTCTTACAAGACAGAATAAAACCAACTTGTAACAAAATGAGATGACACTGATAAAAGAAAATCTGTAATCAATTTTTCTGGCAGCTTGATTCAAAAAAAACTTCTAATCCAATATGTGTTCCCTAAAGCTGTAACTCCATCTAGAGTGCTCCAGAGCCCTAAAAAAAATTTACGAAGTACAGAAGCCACAAGCCCAAACGTTATCCTAAAGAATATCTCACTTCATACCATTGACTGTGTGACTTCAAATTTATCATCCTTTCCTCTACCAATAACAGATGCTGTAGAACTGAATTTCATAAATATCACAATAGAAAGGAACACATTTTCTTAATAAATAATGCAAACACTTCTCATCCTTCCAAACACTTCTCATCCTTCCAGAATCACTAGTTATCACTACCTAAAGCACTTATGAAAAATAATGAAATATACATAAAGCCAGGTGATTTGTACTAATTGTCTTTTATCAGAGAAAATCCAGGCACACTCAAGAAAGGGAAATTCTGCTGATAAGATGCCATCCAGACTAGGAATTTTTTTCAGTTAATTTGTCAAAGGTCAAAGTAGATTCCAGACTTGACATCTGATGAGAAACGTGTTATCTGACCCATTTCCAATTCTGTTGCAGCTATTGCCAAAACCAGTTTAACAAAGAAGGCAAAGAAGACAGCTGTGTCCAGCTCCCCTTCAAGCTTGACTAACCAACTCACTCACTGAACCCCGCAAGAGAAACTGGAAAACAGGCTCCCTACTTGTTTCTGTGTAAACAGAAATCCCTTCATCTGCCCTCTTTTTTTTTTTTTTTTAATCATTGGTTGCACTCTGTTTTCTATCATGCCTCTTGTCCTTTCATTTAAGATGAGACCAGAGCTGAGAACTCAATTATACCATTGTGCTGAAGAAGCTACTTTCCCACAGCTAAACAGTTAAAAACAGTACCAAGGGCTCTTTCATTCCTATTTTTCACCAGCTACACTTTGGGGAAAGTGTTTACTGAGTCCTGCTGCCTCTAGAGAAGAGCATCCCATCCACAGCAACGGCACAGGTCTGAAAATGACCCAATACTGAGGTTGCTGTTCATCAACAACTATTATTCTGTTTGAAGGAGGGGCTTTAACCTTCCTTTTTTAGACCCCTTGTATTTTGAGAGTGTTTCAGAGCCTTCAGAAGGCTGCTGACAACCAGCCTGGTTATTTTGGTAACCTTGTGCTTACAGGGAGGCTGCGGACTGTGAGTGGTTTGCGGACCACTGACATTTGAATTGCTGGAGCTGCTGTTTGAGAGTCTGTCACAGCTTGTGGTGGCAAGTGAGATGCTGCAGTCACAGATCTTGAGCTGACATCATCCCACGACCCAGCTGCCTTCAGCTAAAAATGCCACTGCACTTAATGGCTTTTGCATGCATCAGACCTGACTTCACAGCACCTGATGCAGTTACAACTTTGCAGTAAAGACAAACCCTCCTCTTCAGTCTCGAATCATAGGCACATAATAACTTAGTCTTCTAAAACAATAACCTCCCAACTGATACTTTAGATTTATTAGAGAATAATTCCAGTGCCTCCTGTACTTTGCCTGTGCTATGGAAATTTTAAATTATTAAATTTAAATTGTTAGATTTCCAAGCGTCTGTGACGCTCCTCCTAAAACAGCATTAGGAATCTCAATTATTTAACACAAGAAATACTCGGCAACATTTCCCCTCATAAGAATAATTATCTTCAGTAATTGCATATGCTCTCCACTATACTTGCACTGAGCCTGCATAATGTATAAACCATTGGTGATGGGTCATTTAATTTTACTATTAAATTCTTCGAGGTCTGATTTATTAGAAATTGTTTGTCTTTTGGAAAAGCCATTATTGCTAAGCAGACAATGATCTCTCACTGCCGAGTGCTGGGAACAATAAAATGATTTGCAGAATCCATATTCTTCAACCATTGCACTTATGTAAAACAGCTGCTGGAGCTGATAAAGGACCCAAAAAGGATGAAGTGTGATCAGTGCCAACATCAAAATTCCTCAAGAAAGCGTTAAGCTCAAGCAAGATGAAATGTGCAGAACAGAAACTGGTTATTTTACAACTGAACCCAAAGCTGAGCTCAACATATTTAACCTTTATTAAACCAGAAGTTGTGACAACAAATAGCAGTGGAAAGATAAAAATCTGTGATGCATGAGCTTGCATGAGTCATCCTTGGCTCTTACCCTGAAGAAGTGTATTTGTGTCTAACTTAGAGCACTCTAAGTAGTCCCACTGAGGTCAGTGGAAGTACTGGTAGTACTTAAAATTACACACATTTATATGGCACTGCAAAATTGGGGCCCAAGAGGTTGCAAGTTATACAGCTTTACGTTCACTCCTTGTAACATCATTCCATACCTGGAGTAACGTGGAGCAATAAAACGAGACACACCTGACAGAGCACAGGCTGCTCTGACTGACTGACTGACACTTCTGGCACAGGATGTGGAAAGGAGTTTTGGCACTTACAGCACGCTAATTGGTAATAGTGCACAGAGATGGATCCAAATGGATCGTTCGAGCACAGACCATACCTTCCTGCTTGCAGCATGATGTCTTGCAGAATTACCATTTGCAAGGCCCCTCTGACCCGCTGTCAAACCAGGGAGATGCATTTGGCAGAGCCCTGCACATAATAACTCCTGGGAAGTTTATGAAAATAGACAGCATGGTCCTGACAAAAGCCATTCCGGCTGCTCCCAGAGCAGGAGAGGGCACAGGGAAGGCTCACCCTCTGCTGGAGCCAGCCAGGGCTCTGCAGAGGAGCAGCAGCCACCACAGCCCAAAATCCAATCTAAGGAGCAAATCCACAGGAGACCAGGGCCAGCCTTGCACTTGATGGGATGCAGTGTTTCCCTGTGTTTCCCTTGGCTGCCTGACCCCTGTCACGGGGGTCACTCGCCATGGACACTGGCTGTGCACCAAAACAGGCCTTTCTGCTCTGTGAGCTAAAAACCGTCGGGCACAAAGGCCCACAGAACAGAAGCCCCGTCCCCGCAGCTCAGCCCTGCATGCTCCAAGCTCGCTTGTGGAAAATCCCTGCTCCTGCTGGAGCCAGGGGGACACGCGACACCCACCCAGGCCGAGGGCACCGGGACACACGCGCGTGACGTCACACTCCGACGTCATTGTCTGACGTCACCGGGACACAACGAGACGTCAGAAACACGGAATATCCTGAGCTGGAAGGGACCCTCAAGGACCATCGAGCCCATCCCTTAGCCCTGCACAGGACACCCCAACAATCCCACCCTGTGCCTGGGCGTGTTGTCCATACACTCCTTGAGCTCTGCCAGCTTTGAGTCCGTGACCACTGCCCTGGGGAGCCTGTTCAGTGCCCGACCACCCTCTGGGGGAAGAGCCTCTTTCCAACATCCACCTAAACGCGCCCTGTCACAACTCCAGCCCACTCCCTCTGAGGGAATGGGCTGAAGAGATCGGTGCAGAGATCGGTGCTGCCCCTGCTCTTCCCTTCACAAGGAAGTTGTAACTGCCATGAGGTCTCCCCTCAGCCTCCTCTTCTCCAGGCTGAACACGCCAAGTGCTCTCAGCCGCTCCTCAAGGCCTTTCANCCGGCCCCGCCGACCGGACGCGCTTCCCCCGCGCCGGAGCCGCTTCCGGGGCAGCGCCGGGGCCGCTCCGCGCCGGCCTCGCTGGTCACGGTCCGCCCGGAGCCGCCGAGGGTGAGGGGGCGGCACGGGCCGATCGAGGGGCGCTCCGTGCGCCCCCACGGGGCCGGGGGGCTTGCGGGCCCAGTGTGGGGCCGGCGGTACCGTGGGGGGCTGGAGGCATCTGGGGCAAGAGTCCCACGGGAGGACTTGGGGGAACCTGGGGGTGACACGTGGGTCAGCCCCGTATCGGGGTCATGGGGCTGTGGGAGTGTCCCGGGGAAGCGAAGCGCAGGGAGACGCCCAGGGATGAGATAGGGGGCGCAGGGGCTGCCCCGGGTGGGTGACCGGGGGCTGTGGAGTGACCCTGGTGCCGTGGAACGCGGCGTGCGGGGGTCGCAGCGGGGCCCCGGTGGCCGCTGTGGAGGGTCCTGGGCAAGTGTGGGTGGGGGTCCCCAGCCCGCAGCCGGAGCCGCCCTTCCCGCAGGGCTGTGCCTGCCCTTCGCTTGGAGCCATCGCACTCCGTGTGCCCGGACTGCATCAGGGGCTGACAGCCGGTGTGGTACCGGGGTGCTCCGGGGGCTCGGCCTGGCCCTGCCTGCAAGTCTCTTCACCCGGAGCTGGTGAGGTGCTGCCGGAGGAGCCCGGAGGAGGGACAGGTCGGGCCGGGAGCAGCGTGGCAGCCCCGCTGTCCTGGGCTCCCCATCGCCGATGTGCGATGTCATGGTAGCACCTAGAGCACATTTCAGGTTCTGGGGGTGTTAATGCCCTGGCAAAGCTCGGCCCCAAATACAGAAGTGACCCAGTCACTGCCTCCCTACCTGCTCTGCTGTCTGACAGCTGTCCCCATTTGTATCCTACACTCCTCAAAGCAGCCGTCCCAAGCGATTTGTTTTCGCTTTTATTTTGGTGGAGCAAGTCATGGATTTATATTATCTGAGGACCTTTTGTACCTTCATTTGTTTTGCAGAGTTAGCAACCTGGTTTTTTTTTCCTGCAGAGAGGGTGTGTCAGTTAGATAAAGCCACGTGTCCCTTTGGGACTTTAAACTTCCAAGTATGACGTTTCTTATAGCCAGATGTACTTTGGTGTACATGCTTGCTTAAAAATATAATCTGTGCATGTGGGTATGTGTGGCAACATTGTTGTGTTTAATTATTCAAAACACAAATTTGATGCTGTTGAACTAGTGTCAAAGTGTACAAGGGAGTAATTTTTTTATCTGCTTTCCTTCCTATGGGTGTTTTTAGTCATGTCTGAGAAAGGCAGTGGTGAAGATCTGAAAGAAGAAACCTCTCCCCAGGAAGGAAATGAACAGAAAGCAGAGGAACTTGGCTGCTCTCAGAGCAATGAAGAGAGAGAGAAAGAGCTTGAGGCTGTGCCTGTGACTCGGAAAAGACCTGAGCCCAAGCCCCCAAGCCAGCCTGATGCCACAGAAAAGCCCACAGCTGAAACCACCAAGGTATGTTCCTGTGCTTGCTCGGAATAATGTGACTTCACATTATATGTCCTTGATCACGGGAGAATTCTGAGCATAAGCCCCACTCCTCTCTGAAAATCATATTTGCTGTTTCTCTGAAAAGAAGAAACTGCACAAAAGTCACATGTCACAGACTTCTTTTGTTCCTCTCCTCACCATAATACCTGCATCACTCTTTTGTTTTTCTTCATTAAAGGTCTCAGGTTCTCCTGCAGTTCAGACAGGGTGGGGCTACTGGGGAAGCTGGGGGAAATCTCTTCTGTCAACTGCATCTGCTACTGTAGCTACTGTAGGTAAGGCTGGTGTTTGATAAATATTTTAATCATGTTTTGTGTCTGAAGCTAGTGCTTTAGAGCTTGTTTCCAGAGAAGGGGATTTCAGTTATAGCAGCCATTATTGGAAAAATGTCAGGAGAATTGTTCGAGTAATGGGGAAGGCTTGTACCAAAAGGTATAGTGAGATTAAGGAGATATTCACAGCCAAAATTACTTTCAAGTTTTTAAGGCGTTTGTGTAATTTTCACCTGGTAATTTAAACTGGTATTCAGTCTCTATTTACAACCTGATTTAAAAGCTGGGATAAAACCTTGGTTCATTACATTGGTAGGCAAGCTGAATAGGAGGAGGTTTTAGTATTGAGTAAACTGTTTTGAACAGGAGGAACCCAGAATAATAGGAAAGAATATGCAGCTCTAATCCTGTTTCTGTTCTGATTTCTGTCTTCTCTAGGTCAAGGTATTTCAAATGTCATAGAAAAAGCAGAAACAACCCTTGGGATCCCCAGTCCTAGTGAAATCTCTTCAGAGTCTGGAGATACTACAAGAGGTCAGTTTTTACTTTGTAAGAACAACCCTGAAATATTTTTCATAACAGAATCAGCCCTCAAATAACACCACCTTACTTTGCATATTGAGATCAATAATAAATTAAAATAATAATTTATTGCTTAGTTGTGTTAACTCTGAAAAGTAGTTAGGAAAATAATCCTAATTGTAGACCTGCTGCTGGCTGACACTTGGTGTCTGTTGATTTTCCCCACTCTACAGCTGACACGATCTTTTTTTTGGAAGGGAGGAACCTAATTTTCTGCCTTCTAATGCAGGAAGTGAGAATCCTGGTGCAGCTGATGATGGCAGCTCCTTTCCTATTGCTGGGGCTCTTGAAGTTTTATCAACCATCTCTACTGCTGTCCAAAGCACAGTAAGTGCTCACAGTAAGTGAGTTGGGAATGTGGGAGGAAATGGGTTTAAGAGAGCTTTGGGGTTTTGACCTGTCATCTGAAATATTGTGAGAGGAAACTAATTTTGACATTTGTGAGATGAATGGTGAGAAACTCTTCCAACCTTCAGACAACCTTTACCCTGCACCTTGCTTCTAACTGGCACCTAATGTGTAAGATACGTTGAATTTTGATAGTTCTGTGTTAAATGTTGATACATAACAGCAAAAACTAACGGTGGCCTGTGCAGAGCTGCATTTCCATGCGTTTCACCTCTGGACTCTGTCATCTTTCCTCCCTTCCTTTATAGTATTCGGGTAAATGCAGGGTCAGACTCATTCCTGGAATAGTTCCACTGATTTCCACAGAACTGTCTAGAGATGAAATCCATTCTCCTTTTCAAAAACCTCTGTGAAACTAGCCCAATTTGCTTGGAAATCAGCTTGCTCCTCTGACCATGAGAAATGCACTTCAAAGGAAGCCATTACCCTTGGAAACTGCTTTTGTGATCTGCTGTCTTGTCAATTTGCCGGTGAATCTGAAAGAGCTGCAGATGGAAAGCTTGCTCCTGCTTTTAAGGCTTGAACAAAAGTTAGCAACCAAAATCCACAGGTCTAGTGTTTTCTCCCTGGAAGGATGAGAACTAAATAATTTAATGTGCTGAGAACCAGCTTGTTCACAAACTAAAAATGTATTTCCCACCAGATTGCTGCAGCTGTCTGGGTGCCGTAATAAACTGTTGGATGATAATATGTTGTGGCTCTTTCTATGTCCTTCTGCTCTCTTTGTGATTATTAGGGTTGAATTTTAGGGTAACAAGGACCTGTTTGGCTTTTATGTGAGTGTCCAGCATCACATTGTTGATATAAATCCCCCAATTAAATTTCTTCCTCTGTATAGTCTTCTGCAAGTTTTACATGCTGTCTTTATCCAAATCTGATTCCTAGGGAAAAACTGTTATTAGTGGAGGTCTGGATGCCTTGGAATTCATCGGGAAAAAGACAATGGATGTAATAGCTGAGGGAGACCCTGGATTCAAGAAAACAAAGGGCCTAATAAACAGAACCTCTACGTTGTCTCAGGTATGGCAGTTCCCTGTCAGCACCATGTTGGTTTCCCTCATTTCTGTTCCCTTCTTTTGCGGTCCCTTCATTAAGCAACCATTTCAACTGCTGAACTAAAAGCCTTTTCCTCCTGTATTCTCTATCTTCTGGCACTGTCACGAGGCTTCTGCTTTTCTTCTTCAGGTCTTACGAGAGGCGAAGGAGAAAGAAGAGCAGCAGACAGCTACCAAGGTTACCATGGCTACGGAGAAGAAAGCCCATTATGGGTTACTGTTTGATGAGTTTCAGGGTCTTTCACATCTGGAGGCCTTAGAGATGCTTTCCAGAGAGAGTGAATCAAAGGTAATGGCCTTGAGCATTTTGCTTTCTATTTTGAGCTCAGCTGAGCAGGCAGAAAAAAAAAAAAAGGCAAAAGATCAGAAATATATGTATATACATGTAAAATCAAGTCTCAGAACTTGCTGTCAAATGATGATTACACAGCTTCACTTGGACCTCTGCATTAGTATCTGATGTTTACCTTGGGAGCAGTTTGTCCTGTTCTCAGCTACTAATGCAATTCCCTTTACCCAGCCAGCCCCAGGTCCTGCATGTCTTCAATAACTTTACATGAGTTACTCTCCTCACACCCACTTGTTTGCTGCCTTGATCTGGAGAATAGGAGAGTGCTGTAAGCACAGGAGAGATTGTCCTCTCTGTCTTGAGACAGGGAGGAGGGCAGATGAGCATGCTGTTTCAGAAGTCATTTACTTTGTTTTTTATGAAAGAAATTTGAGTAACTCCTTAAGAATCCATTATTACCTATCAGGGCTTCACAAATAGGTCTTTTTCGGTTTCTTTCTTCTTGTAGGAACTTACCACTTTCTCATTACCATCAATCTGTCATGTTTTTACATTCAGTGTAAACTAGTGCTGCATTTTCTGTCCTACTGGATGGATTTATGATTCTTCCTTTGGCTGTGCTGCCCCTAATTAGGTGAAATCGGTTCTAAATGCCCTCTCTGGAGAGGAGTTGGACACACTGAAGGAGGAAATGGAACAACTCAAAGAAGCCTTTTCTTTACCTGAATTCTTTGAAGAAGAAGAGGAAGAAAAGAAGGGTAAGAGAATACCAGGTTCTGGGAGGAGAAGCTGGTTATCCCTGAAATTCTCAATGCAGAGCCAACCAGCCCTGATCACTAGCAGTGGGCATGATGCCAAGGTTAAGTTATTCTTTAGCTGGGTGCTTAATCCTGAAGCCATCTGTGGCCAGGGGCACAACAGGCAGCAACACCCTTAATTTCTGTACCAAAAGGTGCAGTAATTCTGTAGCAGGAATGATTTCTTGCCAGAGCAGGATTAGAGTTGTTTGACTCCTGGACAGTTCATACTGACCCTGAGCCAAGATGCAAATTCAAAGAGATGTTGAGTTTCCTTGACCAGGAGGGAAAGACTGTGAATTGAGTTGTCCAACCTGTGGGAAAGCAAAACGCCTTTTTATTTGTTTTTTAAATGAGAGTTAGCACACAGACCAAAAGACTCAGAAGTGCCTTCACACACAAGAGCTCTGATTCTTGAGGATTACGTGGATTTAAATGTAAATTTCTTGCATTGCTTTTACCTAAATGCTCATCAGGGAGGGCTTACACACCTGCACTTGCTGTCGTTCAACATTTAATGTATCCTTTATATTTGCACATAATGGATCTCACATCTGCTCTGCCATATATAATAGGAGAACCATAGGCTCTAAGTGATATTTCAGACTCTCCAAGGTGATGTGCAAGTCAGTGTGTTACAAAAGGCAGCCTGTAAAAAACCTAAAAAATAAAAAAAATGGAGTTACCTTAGCTACAAAACCAGAATTGAGAAGGCAAAAGCTAACCTTCAGGCACTGATGTCTCCACCTTTGCAGAACTTACCTTAGAAATTGTATTTGAAAAGACTAGCTTTGATGCATTTTTGCCTGAGGTGATGATTCAAAGAGAAATAAAGGGAACAGTTGACAGACTTGTGCAGATCTAGTTGTGCCTTGAAGTTCTGCTTATTCCTGAATCTGTCCTTTGTGTGGATTCTTTAACCTTTCTTGTCCTTTAGGAGATGAGGAGTTCACAAAAGAAGTTACAGAGTTGTTTTCAGAGTTGCAAATCTCCTCCAAGCCGGACAAACTGATCACGGTGAGTTATTTCCCATCTTTTAGAAGCTGGAGAGATTCCCTGCAGGAACTGCTTCTCAGTCCTGGTTTGCATGTGAAAATACCAAGTGCATGAAAACAAGCCATGGTTTAGATCCTTTGACAATGGTAGGCAAAGGAGATGGGCCTTTAACTTTATGGAACAAAATCCTGGTCTGTCCTGTCTTTGGCTCTGAGTCAGTAGACACCAGTGTGTCTTTGCCCTGTCACTGGGCACTTGTGGGTGGTGGCAAAGATAACCAGGAGCAGCAAACCTTCAGCCACCACAGTGAAATAACCTGCAGTCATGAGCTGAAGCCCTCCTCTTGGTACAAAGCACCTGGTTTTACTAAGTTCAGGAGAGGAAGAAGAACCTTTCTTGTCTTCATTTCACTACCCTTCAGATCCACCAAGTGGCGGCAGCATTCTGCAGACGTTTTCAAAACACCTCTGATAGTCTGGTCTTGCTGGTAAACTCCAGCACCTGGTGCTAGAGAAATAACTGCTCTCAACTATATCACTGCAGCCAATTCTCTACAAAGTCCTGAAGGCACTTTGTAGGTCATTTGGGGGATCATTTGTCCTGGTTCTTCTCACAAGCTCAGGAGTTGTAGCTTCTTCCTTCCTACAGAGAGATCCAATATTCCATGTCTTTTGATGTGCAGGAGGCTTCATTCTAGTCATTAAACACTGTGGCACATCTTCATACAGGTGAGGACATCTGCTCATGAATGGATAGCACAATTCAACAGTAGTCTTCCTAAAGAAGAAAAACAGAGTGAAGAAAACCAAGAAACAGAACCCAGAGATGATGACCAGGTTGCTGAAAAATCAGTAGAGGTAACTGAGTAATGAAGGAAGAGAATATGTGACTGCAGAGTGTTTATCTGGCTTCTGAGTTACAGTTGTGTTTCCCAGAGTTTATGGGTTTCTATTTCTGTGCAGGCTCTGAGGTCTGAAAGGGCAGTGTAATGATAGTTGTTGTGTGAATGACTTGTTTTAAATAATAAAAGCTGCTAGTTTTTGTATGGTATAGGGAATCCTTTTCACTCTTGCAGGATATTCATGCATTTGCCATAAGAAGCCTGGCAGAACTGACAGCCTGCTCCATTGAAATGTTTCACAAAACTGCAGCTTTGTTTCTCTATGGTCAGAAACAGGAGGTGACAGCCACAGACAGAGCCAAGTCCCTTTCACAGTGAGTGCATCTCTTAGTAAATGTATAACATATAATTATTTACTTACTGATTAAACTGTCTAATAACTCTTGCAAATCCATGCAGTGCAGGGCTCTTGAATTCTGCATGGGTGTTGAAATTTGTGAATTTGGCAGATTTGTGATGGGTGGCATCACTGTCTTCCAGCAGAACTCAGCTGTCTCTTTCCAGCTTACAGACATTTCTTGATAAACCCTATTTGAAAGCTTTATGAAGTCAAGAAGAATGTTTGCCCTAAGCTTGTGCTCGTCAGTAGACAGACATTTAAAACATGACAAAGCAGTTGTATAAAAGTGATTCTTGATTCTCTCTTTGTTAATCATTTAGTATGCCAGATACATGAGACTGTACAGTTACTGCCCAGGAGATACTTGGCATGTGTATGAAATATGCATCACTTTCTAATTCAGAAAATGACACTTGCCAGTAAAAAAAAAAAAGGCAAGTTAGTACTGTTCCTTCCAGAATGGATGTGTCTGTCCCCTAAACGCTCCTTCAGTTCTTCAGCTTCAATTATTTATTTCCCCTCTTTAATTTATTTGGGGAGCTTCTGAATCTTCATACACTGTTTATATGCTCTATGTCAGTTTTGGTTTAATTTAATTTTATAAGCTCAGAAACAAGGCATTTATGTTTTAGAGGAATGCTAAAAGAAAGTTCATCCTGAGGGCTGTATTTACTGTATTTCCTTCATGTTTTTCCCTCCCTTCTTCCACAGAATGACAATCATGTTGTGTAAAGAACTGTCAGCTTTCTCTAAAGAATTTACAACGTGCTTAACGACGGCAGGGGTAAGAGTTGCACCACAGTTCTTAGGAATGAGATGTGGTCAGTTGATTACAGCCTTGGGATCTTTGCTCTGAAGTGCTTTTTGTCTTTGCATGTTGACATGTGAACTGGCCAGTGTTCCCCAGATGATGTGCTGAGCTTCTGAGTGTCTCCTGCTGGATCCAGCCTGGCACAGAGTTGGGGTGGGAGTTGGGGATGACAGAACTAAGGAGGCAGAAACAAATAAGTTTTGTGATCCTGTTGTGGATTTTCCAGAGCGCTCAGGTGTTGCTGAAGAGTATCATTATCTCTGAATCCTCCACTTGTCCCCAGTGCTTTTGAAGATGTGATGTGTGTATTCATACACAACCTGTGTTGGGCACATGCAGGTTACTTTGTCCTTATTTGCATGCTACAAGGCAGCTGAGTTTGTGGCTTAGCTTTACTCTAGTCAAGGGAGCAGTGGTGATTTTAAACTTACTGAGGATTTAGCTTTATCTTGCTTGAAGAAATGTGATCAAATTTTCAATCAGGATAATATATGTCTGATCTCTGCAGGTCAAAGAGAAAGCAGATGTGCTTAATCCATTAATCACTGGAGTGTTTTTGGAGGTCAGTTGTGCTAACGTTAAAATTTTAGGCTAATGGTTTAAAAATAGATGTGCTGGTTCTTTCCACTTCTTATCCTTATGCATGCCAAGTTCTCTAAGCCAGGGTCTAAAATTGTGCTTACCTGTCTAATAACTTGAAAGTTTTAATAAATGTCTAGATTTGCACAGGAGAAGAGTTACTTAGTGAAGAGTGAGCTTTATGTGGTGTCCGCTGACAGTTACCATGGGTCAGAAGACACATATTGAATTCAGCAGTCTGGATTTTTAGAATTTAAATGTCCAAAGTCAAACCTTACACAAGTTCAGAAATTACCATGCAAGAGTCCCAACTCTTCCTTGCCATGAAGTTGGTTCTTAATGTTTGCACAGCTCTGCAGTGTGGTAGGAAAGGAGTGTTTCGTGTTGCGTTCTTCTTTTCTGCCACAGTGTGGTTGTGCTTCACTTAGAAATAAACTCTATTCATCTGTTACTGAAAACAGTATCCTGCATTTGGATTGCACCTGATCTTGTTTGGCAGTTTTTAAGCCAGTTGCTTTTTATGCCTAATGGCATAAATCCCCTGCAAATCTTAATATTAAATTGGTTTCTGGAATAAAGCTTTTAAAATCCAACAAGCACTAGGCTTCTGTTTCTTCTGTGCATTAATCAGTGCTGTTTGAAATGAGTATGTGGATAGTAAAGCTGATTGACAGTGTAATTATTCATGTGTGTATTTTGATTTTTGTTTTCACAGGCTTCAAACAGTGCTTCCTATATCCAAGATGCCTTCCAGCTCTTGCTGCCTGTACTGCAGATCTCTCTTATTGAGGCTAGAACGGAACTATCACAGTAATAAAAATCCTTCTAATTAAGAACTTTTTGACCTTCCCACTTCGTAGTTTCCATGCTGGAGAATGATGTAATGGCTCTTATTAAAGGGAAAAAGATGAAGTCTGTTCACTGCTGCAGGAATGGTGATTAAGTGCAGTCTGGCAGTGACAGCTCTTACAGCACACTGGGAGATGTGATTAGCATAGTCCAGGCTGGTGGACAACGTGACAGACTTAAAGTGCAGATTGCTTCTCTGTTTTCATGGACTGTCTGTATCTTTGCACTGAAATCTCTCTGCTGTATGTGTTAACAAGCTCTTTGTCTTTACAGTCCAGAGAGCTTCTCCAGTGCTGGAGATAAGAGTAGCAGCTGGCTAGTTAGAGTTAGCTCAGATCATGGTGTGATTTTTAAGTTAGACATAATTAGGTTTCTGATAGCTCTGCTCTGGTGAATATTGGTTAGGAGGTGCAAGAAAAGGCAAATATTTATGATTATGAACCTTGCAGCTCCTAGGCTGGAAGGAATAGAGCAGAGAGGATTCCTGATCAAGCTGTTGTTGCTGAAGAGAAGCCCTGGCTTCCTGAAGATGTCTGTACTGACTCAGGGATGTGGCACAGAGGCTCTCACCAGGGTGCTGTTTCTCATTCTCTCACAGACTGCTTGTTTCAGCAAGAGCTGGGAAAATGCTGATCTGGCCCTAAGAATGCAGGTACTTGGCTTTATAGCAATAAATGAGAACTGGCTAAGAGGGTTTGATTTGTGTTTGGGCAATTTAATGAGAGAATTTAGCAGGAGGATTCCCCTTCTTCAGTGCAGTTTGACATGTCAGCCGCAGACTGTTCACAAATTCGCATACTGCTTTTCTTCTGTTTCTGTGTAAAAACACTATAATGCAATGATCCTTCTTGGAAGGTATATTAAAGTAGGGAGAGAGGAAGCAATTTGGTTCTGTTGGTGGGAGTCCTAATTTGTCTCAGAAGCTGCTCCACATATGGTATCTGTTTCTTTGTGCTGTGCAAGTTCCCTGCTTTGTTCCTTTTTCCAATTTCTGTCTTTTGAGCCTACCAATGGGGAGGGAGCAGCCTCTGTTGGAATCACAAGAGCAGAAATGCACAGCTAAAATGGAATTTCAAGAAGTCCATAATAGCTAACCAGAGGTGACTGAGTGTCACACCTGCCTCTGCACTCACTCATTGGGAACAATGATGCTCAAATCCCCTTTTGAAAATCCTGTGGGTTTTAGCAGGTGTTGCACATCTCTGCTATACTGAAGGCTTAGCATTCCTCTGCTCTATTTGTGCAGTAGAGAAGTGTTTTTATTATTAGGACACCTTTGGCTGATCCTCTGATTTTATATATATGGGAAAAGCCTTGCCTTAGTCATGGTTAGACCGATCAGATCTCTAAAGAGAGGGGGGGGGTTCTAATCTTAAGGAAAACTGGACTTGAGTGTGTCTGGACTAACAAAAATCTGCACTACAATAAACTCTGTATTTTTTTCTTCTTTGGGTTGATAGCATTATTAAATAAAGGATTTCTTTTGACAACTGTTTCAGTTTAAAGCTATCAAGGTAGCAGTGGGCACGAATGAAATGAAAGAACAAGGGGTTTTTTCTCAGCCCTGACTGTGGTTTTTGGGGCAGGGCTGGGTGCAGCTCTGGGGTCAGGACAGCTGGGGCTTTTCTCATGGCAGGGTATTGCCTCCTGGGAAAGAGGACTCCCACAGACGAACTCCCAGTTCCTGCATCAGTGCAAAATGGCAGCTTTGCTCCTGCCACAAAGCCAAAATTTACAGAAATGTCAGAAGAGAAGAAATAAAGTTAATGGGGTTTTTATGAAGTAGCAGCTGTTTTTCTTGCAGATAAATTCTACTCACCTGCAGTGCTTTAGTGCTGAGTAGTTTAATAATTAAAGGAAATGAAGTGATTTTTTTTTTTTTTAAGATGCAGACAGTAATTCTTTCGGTCATGTGCCCACCTGGATTTTGTTGTAGCAGCCAATAATCAAACATGCAGCAGCTTCATTTGTGTGCCAGTGCAAGGGCTGCAATAGACAGCCAACAAAAACAGTTCCACTGTTGCTGAAACCTTCCTACCCAAAGGATTCATCAGAATTCAGATCCAACTGTCTGGAGGTCTTACTGCTTGGCCTTGCCTTGCTCGTGAACCTAATGAGAGCTGACAGTAATTTGAGCACTTCTGGTAGTGTTTGGGGAGGTGAGAGGTGGCTGAGAATAGATAAGAGTCAGCTAAGATGCTAGCAGTGACTTGGTGGAGGAAAAAAAAAAGCCTCCCACAATTATTTTTTTTCCTTGGGAGAGATTCTGTCAGCTTTAAAAGCTGCTTCCTGGCAGCTGCTGTGGAAAGGTTGAAAACATAGAAAAGGCTTGGTCTTGCCGATGGGCTTTGGGATGTGCTCCCAGTCCTTGCCCAACCACCTTCCCAGGGCCTCATTTTCCATTATTAAAACATGAATGTTCAGTAGCAGCAGAACCTGTGACAGCCTGAGCAGTTGTCCTCGTTTGGAAGAAGCGGCACTTATGTTGCCACTGGTGGCTGTGACCAAGGGGACAACTGATCCCAGGTCACCCACAGCACAAATTACATGGCCTGACTCAGAGGCAGGAAGGGGAGAACTCTGGCATTTCCTTCTGAGGTGTGTACTCTGGATCCTAAATAAACAGTGGTCTGTGACCATGGGATTTAAGCCGAGATTGGTGTTCTGTAGCCAAAGGCTCCTTGGCACAGAAATGGAGGACATGAGTGGCCTGTACGGTGCTAATTCATGTTTCCTGGGAGTTTCCTTGCTGTGACAGCAGCTCAGAGGAGGCCACACACTGGTGTTTTGGGTGCTGGCTGGCAGGTTGCTTTCCCTCCTTCAAGGGCAGCTTTGTGCCTGCTGCAGGGTGAGAGCAGAGCCTGTGTGGTCTGTGGGCCTGTGGATGTCTGTGGCTGCCACTCAACTGTCCTGCTGGGGGATGGCAGCCACCCCTGTGCTGGTGGCTCTAGCCTGGCTGGATGGTCAGGATGGTCCCTGAGAGCCCATTCCCTGGGTGATGCTTTGTGTCCCCATGTCCAGGAAGTGATGGCAGGGCTGTTCCCTGGGCTCCTCTAACTGGAGGATGCTGGGGGCATCAGAGTCCTGAGAGCCCAGCTGGGCCTGGCAGGGAATGAGGTCACCAGTTAAAAATAAGCTTGAGTTTGGTATTTGTGGGGGAGGATCCTTCTGAGGGGGCAGGAGCTGCTCAGAGGTGTGGGGTTGGATGCCAGTGCTGGTCCCAACAGCAAGCATGTTCTCTGGATCTGTTCCATGGTCCTGCATGGTGCTCCATGTGCACGTCCGAGCCTCCACATTCCCTGGCTGCACTGGCCTGGTGGCTGTGTCATGCCAGGACAGGTGGATTTGCTGTCATTGTTTATCCCAGGACTGAGTGCTGGTCACACGAGTGCCTTGAATGATTTGTGTGTGAGCTGGAGCATCTCTGTAAGAGCACCACGGCTCTTGATTGTAAATTGGGCAGCAACAGGGACTCTACCACCAGCTTGCTGAGCTACTCCAGGGTTTATCCGCCCTTGATGTTAAAACCCATCCCTCATTTCTGATCTAAACCTGCCAAGGGGACTCTTGCTCTGAGCTGGGGGCTGGTACAGGCTGTGGAGGAGGCCTTGGGCAGACATAGCCAGGTTTTTGGGACAAGTGACTTCTGTACAGCTGCTTGCTCCCTGCGTGGGTCATGGGTTACCCCACTTGCTGAGAGGAGGCTCCACACTGCAATTACTGTAAATGAAAGTCAAATGACTGCAGGAGCAACTTTGTTGTAGAGTTGAAGGTGTTAAATGGGGCAAATCTTATGGGAGAGTTAATACCTCTGATTAGGTGGAGAAAACAAATTAGCCAGGTACACAAGGCCTTTCTGACATTATTGTTACTGTTATTATCCCATCCTGGCGCTGTTAGAAATGAGGGCATTGCATTAGAGGGAGAGCACATTATGCAAGTGTTTAGACCTGCTGGTAACTGCTCTCTGCTGACAGGTATTTACTTAATGATATGTTGGAGTGAAAGCCAGAAGCAAGGACAAGCTTTGGAAGGAGCTGAGAGTGCTGAGCTCTGCCTGGTCTGGCCTTGCCTGAATCTCCTGGAGTCACCTGACACCTCCCACCGAGAGGGAGCAAGGACCTGCTGGAGGTTCCTCTCACCATGGTTTTAAGGACAACCCCAAAGTCCCTTTTCTGCACTTCCAGCAGGGCCCTGGCCACAGCACATCCCCAGATAGAGTCCCCAGTGCCCTCCCTGGTCCCAGGGCTGGTCCCCATGGCTGTCTGCAGCCTCCAAAGCTGCCCTGACTTGCTTGCTGCAAGGTCTTTCTGCTCCTGCCCGTGCTGGAGGCAATGCCTCCTGTGGGTACCAGTGGGACTGGTCATGTTTCCGGTGTCATGTGCTGTCCCTGGCAGGTGGCAGAGCCAGTTTTTCTGCTCCAAAAGTGGGACTGGGGAGGAGACCACAACACTCAAATACCCAGATCCCTGGTAGCTGCCAGACAGGCATCGAGGAGGCCACTTGACTTTTTCAGCTCCAGGTAAGGGGCTTTCTTTTGTTCCTTATGTCATCCTGGGAATTTACAGACTTACATATGTATTTTACAGGCGGGAGAAGCAGAGCAGGAGGACAGAGGGTGCAGCAGGAGTACCCCTGGGACAGCTTGTTCTCCATGTGGTCTTGGGGATAGCAATGGGGCATCAAGCCTTGTGGGAAGGACTTCAGTCCCCTGGGTGAGATGGGAAAGGGCTCACTGTGCCCTGTGAGCCCGTTGTGTCTGGGGGGTAAGGCCATCCAGGCTGTTGCATCTGGAGAGGTATGAATATTCAGGTTTGATCCATTAGCCTTTGCTTGGCTAAAGGGGACAATGCAGCTGGTCAGTGGGACCATCAGCTGGTCGCTGGGTTTTGCTGGTTTGCCTGCCCAAGCTTTAGGGAACCAGCTCATCTGGGTCAGGTGAACCTGCCTGCTCGAAACCCATGGTGGCCAAGGCACTGAAGAAACAGGCAAAACTGGATCTGCTGGTCTGGGATGGGATGGAATGGGGAAAAGCTGAGCATTGGCAGCCATCATGACCCATGGCTGCAGAGGGTGGCACCCCCAGACAGGAGCTTGTCAGAGCCCTGGAGTATGGGAGCCTACTCCATCTTTTGGAAATCAGCAGGGCTGGTCCCCCAGGTGTGAAAGGGAATTAAGGGGTTGGAACCCCCCATGGAGGCATTTCTTAGCATGTGTTGGGCAGTGCTACCCCTTCCCAGCCCTGGCTGCTGGGCTTTGGCCTGATTGCCCATCTCCTAGTGCAAAGCTTGATGTCCACCTCTCTGTACCATGTGCCTTCCCTATCTGCTCCCCTCTGGCACTGAAGGCACAAGGCAGGGGCATTCTCATGGATTTCGGGCTGGGCACACACCACAGGAGCTGTGGAGCAGCTTTTGTGAGGAGACCCTGGGATCAGGGCATCAGCTACACCTCCTGCACCTTCCAGTGCACCTTCCCAGGGGCTGCCTTTTCTTTTGTTAACGTTTGATTATTTTAATGATTTTAGATTAAAATGTAATTATTTTCAATTAGTAGTTGCACTTCTTAATTACGGAGATGAATTAGATTACTGTTCATTATTAATTAGATTTTAACTTTGCACTGATTACGTCTTTTATCAGCCATTTCCCGCACTCCTTCTCTCCCTGTCGAACCTGTCTCTCCCCTGATGCCACCCCAAACCCCGCTGCTTCCCACTCCCCTGCAGCATCCTGGGGGTTAAAAAACCTGTCTAGAAAATACAAATCAATGTTATCAGCTCAGAGGCTGCAACTGGCTCTTTTAAAAGAACCACTAATACCAACAGATGATGTCATTTTGAGGCTAAAAATCATTAAAAAAAGCACTAATATTCTGCCTTCCTCCATCACTGACTGGAAGAGAAGCTGTTTCCTAATTACTTGCTGGGGCAGGGAAGGACCCTGCTCTTCCCTGCAAGCAGAAGGGACATGATCCCTTGCCCCTGCTGCCCTGTTGTGCTGTTTGTGTATGAGAGGGAGGGCTTGACCTGCCCGGGCTATTTCATGGGATTTGTTCGGGCCTTCTATTTTTAAAGCAAGCTGTTTTCTTTCCTTTCTTATCATCTGCTACCTTTCAGGCACCTAATCAGTGCTTGGAGTTTTCTTACCCTTGCTCTCAGCTTGTCTTCTGCTTGCTACTGTCTCCGTCTCCCTCTCTGACATCACCCAGAGGAGGTCTGCTTTCTGCTGGGCCTTCCTAGGAGTCCCCACACCTGCTCTTTATTGCTTCAGCCTCATATAATTTGAAATATTTCCTTAATTTGCACCTGCTCATGGGAGGTTTAAGGCATCTCCCTGCGCACTTGGCCTGACATTTCTCTGCCTCCATCACTTGCCACTTGCTGCTTCCCTGGGGGAAGTGGGGGCTGCCTGGGTGGGCACAAGATCTGGTTTTTGTGGAGGCCACAGGCTGTTTGATCCCCTTCCCTGCTGTTTTTGGGGGTAGTAAGTGCGCAGGGCCTCTGCAAAAACTGAACAGTCCAGGGAGGTGTTTTCATCCCTGAAAGGCTCACCTTTTTCCTTTCTCCATTCTCCAGCTGCTCCTTTAGGTCCTCTCTGTGCCGTAGGTGTGACCATCTTGTGCCGCAGATCTCTTTGGCTTCGGTGAAATGTCGACAATCCTGAAATGTGAGTGTTTGGTGCGGACTCAGGGGGAGCTGCTGGGTTTGTGTGTGCTGGATACTGGCAATGAACCTTCCTCTGTGCCCTCTTGTAGGGTTTGGACGGGAAGATAAGGAGAGAGAGGAGAAGGAAAAGGACAAGAAAGAGGAGAAGGAAGAAGAGGAGAAGGAAAAGACTGAGGGAGAAAAAGAGAAGGACAAGCAGAAAAGAAAGAAGAAGGAAGAAGAGGAAAAGGTAGGGGAATGATGGAGTTTTCTGTAGAACAATTTTTGAACTGGCTTGAAGAGAAGCCATGTCTGACCCATGGCATCCCCATGCCTGTGGTGGATGGAGCTATGCCATCCACAGCCTAGAAATCACACTGTGTGTGTGGCTTTTCCACTGAGAGACAGCTGTCTTTTTTCTCCCAATATTCCCAGCTAGTTCTCCCTCCTTTCCCTTCCCAAATGAAATAATGCTACGGACAGTGATGCTGCCTGCACTGCACACACCACCCAATCCTTGCTCCTGGCTCTGGAGTTCCCTGCAGGGCCATGGGCACACATGGTTCCACAGCAGCACCAGTGGTGCAAAGCCTGGCTCTAGATACCCACAGGGCCAGGAGTCTCTGTGACTCAAGGCTCTAGCTCAAACAGCAAATGGGGTGCCAGGGCCCCCAGTGATGCTTGTCCCTCTCTCTTGGCAGGGAGATGGGGAAGAGGACAGGAGCAGCAGCGGCAGCAGCTCCAACAGTGACCTGGAGGAGGTAACACCCCCTCCAGCTCCTGGGGCCTGGCTGCCCCACTGCACACCAGCCCTGTGGGGTTTGCACCTGCACCCCCCGTGTGGATGCTGTCAAATAACTACAGGTACCAGGGGCTGGGACACCCAGCACTCCCCTCACATGCTGTCCCTTTTCTTTGTGTCCCTGTCCCAGGATCATGACAGTGTGGAAGATGATGATCAGGAAGACAAGGATTAGCCTTTCTGTGCCCGAGTGGACGCGCCCCGGGCCCACCAAGGAGATGGAGAGGCAAATAACAGCACGTGCTGGATGGCCCCTGGGCCACTCTTAGCCAAATAAAGATGATGTGGCCTCCAAAGAGAAATGCTATTTATTCATCCGGTCACACTGGATGAGAATTTCCTCTGGAGAAGGAAACAGCCAAGGAAAAGCAATAGGTGGGGAACTGGGATTTGGGTGAGTGGATGTTGTTCAAGACCACCATGAAAAATATCCAGGCACTCTGGCTGCCTGGCTCTGCATAGTTGTCCCAGATTAGGAAGCACCAATAACCTCCCTCCACACGGCTTGCTGTGGGATGGAGCAGCCTGAGCAGGGACAGACAGGCTGCATAAAAGCGGCTCCAGACGCCTGAGGCTGTGCTGGGGCTGTTATAACTGATTTCAAATTTATCGAAAACAGACGAAGAGCAGTTATGGGGCTTGGGAGGGGAAGGGGGGAAGATCCCGACGAACCCTTCTCTTTCTGCAGTGCTGGCCCCAGCCCCGCGGCAGCCGCCGGGGGCTGGCACCGGGCGCGGCGCCAGGGAAAAAAAAATAAGGGGCAAAGAATTAGGAAAAATGAGCTGGCACCGCCATCTACCGGGGATGGAACGTCTGGCAGCGGGGCCGCGGGTTTCATAACCACTCGGCTGTTTTATAAGGCTCTTGCAGCGCTCCGGGGGCAGGGAGAGCAGCGGCCGGGGGCCCGGGCTCCTGGCAGGCTCCAGCCGGCAGCGAAAGGGACCTCGGAGTGAGGGACAGGACCAGCATCTGGCCCATCACTGCTGCCAGCGGTATTAGGTCAAGCCCAGAAGCCTCACTATCAATAAAACTTCAATGCAAACTTGAGCACAAGCTGCGTCGCTGCCTTGCGTTGCTTTCCTTAAGAAGTCTATTTTTATGGGTGTTTTCCTGAGTAATGCAGATTTCAGACAAACTCGGGATTAAAAGTCAACACCGCAGAGGATTTTACTTGAAACCACAGAATGTGGCTTTGGATGTTGTTTTCATGGAACAAATGCAGCCGGCTCTTGTATAATCACAACAAACAGCAGGAAAGATGCTGAGGAATGTTGTCTTAATTATCCAGCACAAAGATTAAAGGGAAAACGAAGATGAGAAAAACAAACAACCCCAAAGGCTAAACTGGGTTTCAATGGGTTGGTTTGGCTAGTGCAAGGAAAGGCTGATTTTAACTTCCTTATTGCTTCATGAACCCTTGGGTACATTAATGTAAAATAATCTTGTGTGGGGGTATTTTACATATTTTACTTTCCCCTCCATGCAAGTACACAGGACTCTTGCATGAGACACAACTTACTTTCAAATAGTATACGGAGTTGCAGCATTTTACAGTCCCCTCAGACCACTCTACCATAGGAGTATCTTGGAATAAATTCTCTGTGTTTGGATATGAAAAGGGGAGGCCTTGCCTTTGCTGTTTAAGTTAAAGGTTGGAAACTTTTCAAGCATGCTGTGCCAGACTCTGAGGTCAAGCAAGCCTGTAGATGCTTCGTTTGGAGCTGAGAGGTGTTGCATCTTACTGGAGTGAGATTCTGCTTTCCAGCTGACAGATATCTCACCTAACAAGCTAAAAGCCCTAAAATGGTCCTCTGTGCCTCAGCTCCCAAAGTGAGTGGAGCTTGCATATGGCTGTCTGCAGCTGACCCCATTGCCCTGTCCGCACACTGCCCCAAATCTGAGGATCTTCATGTGCTCAGGGACAGCACTGGATACACCCTGCACTGCTGGGTGATGGTGAGCCAGGCAGAGCCTTCCTGTTTTCTGTTTGTGTTTTCCAGTCCCTGCTTCAGGCCACTGTGCTACGTTCTGTGCAAATATAACACGTGCAGCTGGATCCCTGTGGCACAAGAGCAAAAAGCCAAACACATCCAGGGATCAACAGGGCAAACATGCAGGCGTCTCCTGTGGCAGCCGAGGTTCTCTGTCCTGCCTTTGGCACCTCACCTGGCACATACCCTGCTCCCCTCTGTGCCTGTGTGCTGCCTTCATTTGGACTGCATTTGGCCAGGTTTCCCCAGAGAGCTGTGGTGGGGAAAACCCATTTCAAATCATCTGGTCTCCCCAGGTCCTCGTTGCATCTCAGCGCTGGCTTGAAGCCAGGTGACATGAATGGGCATATAACATGAACATTTGTGCCAGCCACGGGGATTAGGGCTCTGAAAACACTAAGTGGAGGAGAAAAAAGGCAGGTGGAACATCAGGCTTTTGGGGATGCTGAGGACCTTCAGTCGCAGCAGTGCAGTAGCTGTCCCGAGGGACACATCCCCCAGCATGACCTCGCTGTGTTGAGATGGGTGTTTGCCCACAGACGTGACAGTCGGCAGCTTCCCAAGCACTGCTGGGCATGAGCTCTGACTCCATCAGGCTGTTTAGCCACCTCATTTTGCTCGAAGCATCTGCAAGGTTCAACTGGGGGCTCCTTGGAGCTGATGTGCCTTCAGCTGGCTGGGAGGGGAGTGTGGATAGAGCCGTGCTGAATGCCCATCACATCAGGCTCTGGAAGGGTGGAGTAGGAAAAGAAGACCAGCAAGAGGAACTGGCAGTCGTGGAGTTACTTAAGCAGGTCTTGTTTACAGATATTTATTCCTCTTTATATAATAACTTTGGCTGGTCCCTGGGGAGCAGGTTGTGCTGCCCCTGTTGACAGCACCTGGGGGTACCTGCAGGGATCCCACATGGCACATGGCTGTCTGGAGCCTCAGCAGCAGAAATGTCAAGAGAGCTTAGGTGTGGAAAAAGAACTGATTCCCCCATCATTTCATGCAGAGATGCCCCCAAATGAAGGCATTTTTTTATAAATGCCAGTGATTTCAGAACAGAAAGGCTGGACTTTTATTTTGTGATGAAGCTTTTCTGGAGGCTTTATTATATAGTGTCCTGTTAGAGAAACAAGGCTTTTTAAGGTAGAGATCAAAAAGAAATCTTTCTTCTGTTCCCAACTGACTGTCTTCATGGAAAATTTCAAACTGCTTTTTCATTCCACTAAAAAATGGAAACAGTTAGAAATCCTGACTTTCCCAGAAAAGCTGATTCCTGCAACCCTGCTTATGATCTGCTAATCTCTGCACAGTGCTGGGCAGAGGTTTCCTATGAAACCACTCTTCTATTTTTGCACTGAGTAAGAAGAAAAGCAAAACCCAAATGGAACTGGAGTCGTGCAAGTGAGAGGTGTTTTGGAAGGTGAAATTCCTGTTTCTGCTCCTGCTCCCTGCACAGCACTTGCATTTACTTCTCTCTCTGCTGCATCCTTCTGCAACTTGTTCTTTCTTTCTGAAAATTTGTAAATTAAAACTTTTTGTTATGTAAATTAGCAGCTAAAAGTTCTAGCAGACCTTTATTTACTGAACTGCTTGGGAATAATTTTCACAAAAATGAGTTTAAGGATACAGACCTTTCACAGCACCCTTCTCTCCTCTGTAAACCCCTCCAGGACTCTGTGTTTGCTCTTCACTCCCCAAACCTCACTGCAATACGTTCCTAAAATACACAAAGAAATGGTGCCAGGTTTCTTGCAAAGGAATACCTGCAATTTGCTCTGGCAGATCCACCAGGACAGGTTTCTGGGTGACAAATCTGCTGAGTACTAACAACCTGACCTCTTTAAAAGCCGTGACGTCCGCGCGTTATGAAAGGACGAGCTGGCGGCGGGGCAATGACTGACTTACCCAAACATGATTCACCTGCTGTTCAAAGTGCAGCGAGAGGTGGAGGCAAGACAGCCTGTCAGACAAAAAGGCACAGACAAAATGCTTGTCTGCTGCCTGAGCAGAGAGCTCTGCCCAGCCCACCACCTGTGCGGACAGCCCTGGAGCCCACAGGCAGCTCTTTATAACTATGGAAGAGACACAGACCTGCTCACCCTGCCTGAAATCCAGCCCTCTGCCCGTGGGGCAGCCGAACTGCAGGAAGACCCTGAGCAGCCCTCTGCATTGCTCCCTGAGGCTTCAAGGGGCTTTAATTCTCCCCATGGTCAGCCATGGCTCTTAGATGGAATTTGAGCTTTGCAAGAGCTCTTTTGTCCTCACCAAGAAGAACAGCAAGTTATTACCACCACCACTGGTCGTGGTGGAGATGCTAGAGCTGAAGGAATAAGGACCTTCAGGAGGAAGGAGAGGATGAGGAAGCTACATACAAAAGCTTATCTGGCAAAATGTCTGTACAGGAACCAACATGAAGAGCAGAGAGAAGGGGAAAGATCTGCAGCCCCCCAGGCAGCACAGCCAGGGGAAGCACCCATCCAGCAGCTCTTGCCCACTGGGGAAGGGACTATTCATAGAGATGATGCCCAGCTGCAGGACTTCAGTGCTTGTCTGTGTTTGCCCTGCACCCAGACAACCTCACTGGCACCAGCCAACTTGGTTCCAGTTGGTGCCCTGCAAAGGGGAGCTGGGCTCCTCTGCCAGGGAGGCAGGTCACAGGTCCTCCTTTGATCCATTAAGATGTGGGATGAGTGGGACAAGCTGGACTCTGGACTTGGCCTGAGCATGGCAGGACAGAGGCATCCCTGCAGAGCAGGCTCTGCCACCTGCAGAGCCCATCCACTGCCACTTGCAGCCTCCTCTGGCAAAGTGCAAAGGCAGTGCTGGGTCCCCGCCAGTTTTGCTGGCATCTCTGTCAGGTGGGTGGGAGCTAAACAGGAAAAGTGAAAAAAGGAAGAAATGAGGGAGGTGGCACATATTCCCTTCTGGCTGGGGCAAGGAGCCAAGGCCACATGGGATGGGGAAGGAGTGGGGCAGGGCAGCCTGGCAAGCCCCCAGCTCCAGTGATGGGCCAACATGGTGTCACCCCCCCCCCCCACCCCAAACGTGTCCCAGGTCAGGCACATGGACACAGAGCAGCTTGGAAAGTTAGCAACTTTTGTCTGACCCTGCAGTAACAACTGACACAAATCAGTTCTCCCCATCCAGAAGATGAAGTGGGTGATGTGACCTCCAGGTCTGGCCCACTACGATGCAGCTCCCTGTGGACACCAACCTCCTTGGAAGTGGTGGACCTTGCTGCAATGTAAAGGTGGAATTATGTCCTCATGGAGTGGGCTCGTTATGACTTTTTCTCCTTTAATCACTTGGATATGTTATCCATGTCCTTCTGCACCCTGAGATTAGGTGATGCAAACAATCCATGCTAACTTTGGGCCCCTCCATGGGGTCTCCTACAGGTGCCCTTGAAACACCAATGAAACAATTGCAAAGCATCAAGGCAAGCTTATAGCACCCTGCACTACAGATCATGGTCTTGTCACCCATCCTAGGGCTTCCCCCTGGGTAATGGGGACAGTTCTGGTCTTGCTTTTACTTGTACTCTCTTCTTAGGGTTATGTGGTTTGTACATGATTGCCCTGCTGTGGAAAAAGACATCTCCATCCATTTTATATGGGACATACTTTCAAGACTGAGCAATAATGTTCTGCCAACCTCTTTGCCAAGATGTTTGGCTCAAGAGACCAAAATGAGTCAGATACTGCTCTGGGCTTTCTTGCTGTGACTGTCCAGTTTCCAGGAGTTCAGATATAAGCCCAGTTACATGAACAGTGAGATAACATTACATTGCAGCTCTGTGTCCCACCAATCCCTGTGAAAGTCAACTCATTTCTCTAGGAATGATGCTGCCTCAGGCAAAGCCTGTATGAGTCAGAAGGCAAAAATACTAAAGTTTTCTTAATTCCCTGACCCTGTTTACATCTGATCCTTCTTACTTAGAGAGTCAGGACCTCTCTGAGCTCTCAAGCAGCCGTTTCAGGACTTGGGAACAGTACTATGTAATTTATATGACTGCTCCCTGCCCAGTGCCCCGTCAGCACATTGCAGGCCTCAAATCCCAAACCTCACGCAACAGTGTGGCAATCTGCTTGCCTCTGCCAAGAGAAAACCGGGCATGGAGCAGGTCGTCTTAGAGACTCGAGAGAAAAGGTTCTTGTTATAAAAGATGTGCTGTGACTGTGGACAAAGAGTCTCCCATACCACCTGCTTCCATTTCCTTTTGCTTCACTTCCCAGGACTGGCTTTGAAGCACATGTGGCAAACCTGGTGGTTGAATAACATCCTGGATCTAGAAATACTATGGTGTAAAGAAAGCAAAAATTCCAGGAAGCTGATGTGTTTGTTGACGGGCTGGGAGGGAGAATGATGCAAATAACTGCCTGCATGTTATTTGCACGTACTGAGGTGTAAAAATAATTCCTTAGGCCAACTCTCAAGGCTTGTAGACAGCCAGGATCCAGGTGCAGCACTGCTGAAAGGGTCCTGTAAGCCACGGGGACATGAGTGGGCTCGCACAGGTGCTGAGACTGGATTTGGCCCTGGCTCTTTTCCTGATGACCCAGCAGGCTGCCTGGCACTTAGAAATGCCACTGTTAGCCCCACACGGCCCTTGCTGATAACAACACCCATCCTCCCTGGGTGGGATGCTGATGCTTTCTTCCTTCCCTGGGTTTGGAAATGGAGAAACTTGTTTTACCTCTGTGCAACAGGACTTTCAGGTCTGATGGTGTAGGAGGAGTCTGGTGGGCAGAGTGGGGATAGCAGTGTGGAAAAGGAGTCATGACACTCAGGCTTCTTATTCCTGTTTACAGCTGTTTGTGGTGCCTTTGAAGAGACTCTAAGGACCATACAGACCTCCTCTCTCTGAACAAAAAGAAGCAGCACTGGGAAGGTGCTGTCACCTCAGAACCACTTCTTAATCCCTAGTGTGTCAAAAACAAGTGTCAATGCTTGCAATAAATATTTATACACTACAAATGAGCAAACACAGCTGGTGTGAAATCCCTTATCCTCATGCTAGGCTGTCAACAGTCTGGACCACATTAATGAGGCTGTACTGGAGCCGAAGCACAAGCGGACGTGTGGCTGAGGGCCAGAGGAGGAGTTGGTTTCCCCTGCAGCAACACCTGGAACTCCTCACCCTGCACTGACCCGAGCTGTTTCCCACCTCTAAACTGAAAAAAAAAAAAAAAATCCTATTGTGCTTTGCAAATAGTTCCTAAACACAGTGTGGTCTGTCCTCTGTTATGCAACACGTGAAGTTCTCATCTGGCCAGCAGAATGGTTAGCATTAAGCATTTAAAGCTTTTTTTTTTTCTTTTGCAGTTATGTACTGAGTCAGCACGAACACGGCAGTGAGAAGAGAAGGCATTCGGAGTTCAGAACCAGCTCAGCTCTGGGTGGAATGAAGAAAACAAATTGTTCTTGCCCTGGTGCTAATGAAGCCTGGTTTCCAGTGGACTCGTGCATCGTGGTTGATTGATTTTAAACTGTATTATGCAAAGGCAGCAGCACATCCTCACCGCTTACGAGGCGCTGGAGAGCCCACACACGTGAGAATGGTTGTGGAGTGAATCAGGAGGTGAGGAAAAAAATGAGGCAGGTCCCAGGCAAACTGCCTGGTGTCTCCCAGAAGAACTGGCTGGGGTTATGAAAGATGCTATGCTCCTCACCTGATTCCCTGTTATAAATGATAATTCCCTGTTATTGCCCCTGGCAAAGGGCTGCTGCACCCAGGCTGAGCCACACAAACAGGTTATGGGACCACTCTTCAAGCACATCACTGCAATGTTGGCCACTGCAGCTAAAGTCACCCTCATTTCATGGCTCAGGAGCCATGAACATGTCCTTCTTGAGGTGCAATCTGGAGGTAAGAACGGTGAGGACTCCCTGCTGCCAATCTTTTGTTTCATTCAATAGCCAAACTTTGGTGGAAAATCAAGCCATGGAGAAAAATAAACCATGAGAGGAGAGTGTCTGGTGTAAACGAGCCTTGCCTGCCCGAGAAATGCCCATGGGAGAACTGCTGGGGGATGTAAGGGGGAAGGTCTGTATTGGAGGGGAACCAAAGACTGATTCTGTGGATGGGGAACATGGAAAATATCCCTCCTCAGGGCAGAGTCCCAGACAAACCCCCAACACTCCTAGGGTGACTACAGTTTCTAATGCCATACTCGAGTTTTTGGGACTGTGCTGCTAAACATTACCTGAGATTTCTCCAGTCTGGAGGGATCACTCAAAAAGATAACGGAGAAATCAGCAAAGCCTTCCAAGTGCACATAAAATGCTTAGTTGTGGAGTTTTTAAAACCACCCATGAGCTGTTTAATGCAATTGCAGTAGATTTTGAAACAAAACCTGCTCCACAGCCCAAACCTCCACCAGCCACTCCCTCAATGGGGCATGTGTTTCACCAGCACCCATGTCCTGCTGGTGATCCTCCTCCCTGAGCATCTCTTCCAGTGTGTGCGTGGATTTGGCTTGTTTGTGGGGACACACAAATGAGCCCTTGGGGGATGTGCATCATCCTTATATAAAGTCTGATCTACTAAGCTCCAGAGTTGCCAGATTTCAGCTGTTTTTCTCAGCACCTGCTATGAAAAAGCTGCTGACCCTTTTGATGTATGGATGTTAACAAAAAACCCAAAACTGATGTATGGCTCATTGGGACAATGAGCCCATCCTGGGGGTCCGTGAGTGGGGCTGGGATTGTCCCCACACAAAGTCTGAACTCATTCAATTCTGGAGAAGCAGAGTGGCTGAGGGGGACACCTCAGGTGTTGGAGGGACACATTTTTCCCCCAAAGCATCCTGCTATGATGGGTTTCCATGGAGGGGTCTGCAAAGAGACACCTGGTGCACTGCAACCTCACCAGCCCCCTCCGTCTCTGTAGCACCCCGGTCCCACTCTGGAGAGCCTCAGCCAGCTGAGGGACCCCAGGTATCCTGCATTCAGCTGCTCTGGAGCACCCCACCTTCCTGTCGGCATCGCACAGCACCCCGTGTCCCCCAGGACTTGTGCCCTAGCCTTGCTCCACAGCACCCCAGCACCCAGGCAGCCCGCACCATGGGTGGCTCCAAAGTGCCCTGGCCGCACTCTGGGACACCCCAGAACATCCCTCAGCACTCTGCACCTTGGTCCTGCTCCAGACTGCCCCAGACCCCCCGGGACCCCGTGCGCAGCTGGTGAGGAGCTCTCCACCGCTTCATTCACCAGGCTTCATTCAGCTCCAGCGCCCGGCTTGTACCGCGCACCCCAACACCGCCGTGACCCGGAGGGGTGGGCACGGGCAAACGGGCACACGGGCACACGGGCACACAGCCCCGCCCGGGGCCGCCCCCCGCCCCCGGGACCGCGGGTTCCGTTACGAAACGCGGCCGGGGCGGGGCGGCGGCGGCCAATGGCGCCCGGGCAGCAACCCCGCCGGGCCGCCCGGGGGTCCCTCCGGCGGGACGGGACGGGAAGGGACGGGACGGGAAGGGACGGTCCGGGAGCCCCGCGGAGGATGGGCTGAGCGGGGCTGAGCGGGGCGAGGCG
>VYXB01000856.1:1712-204600 GCA_013397135.1 Pachyramphus minor | reverse complement strand
GCCCCTCGGCGCCGGGCTGGACCTGCTGCGCTGCCCCTCGTGCCTCCTGCTCCTCTGGGAGCCGGTGACCGTGTCCTGCGGTCACTCCTTCTGCAAGCCGTGCCTCGGCGGGGCCGGGCTGTCCCGCTGCCCGCTGTGCCAGGAGCGGCTGGAGCTGCTGGGCGTCGGGGCGGCGAGGAGCAGCGTGGTGCTGTGCGGGGTCCTGGAGCGATGCGTGGAGCGGGAGCAGCGCCTGGCCGGGCTGGTGGAGCGCGCCCGGGACCGCCTGTCCCGCGGGGACGCGCGGGAGGCGCTGAGGATGGCGCAGAGAGGGGTCGAGCTGGGTAAGGACCACCCAGGGGCTGGGAGTGCGGATGGTGGGCTGCGGGTGCGGCGTGCGAGGGGCCAACCCAGCAGCAGAGATGGGGATGCACGGGCTGGGCTGTTAGAGCAGGTGGGTACCAATGTAAGCCACTGTGTCCCAGCGCCTCATGGTGCTCCGAGCCTGTACGGTCCAGAGCTGGAAGACCTGTGAAGGTGGAAGTGGCGTAAGGCAGGGCTGGTGGGGATGGGGAGTGGAGGAGGGTGCAGCTGCTGGGCATTTCTTCCTTTTCCGTGCATGCCCCGAGGTGATGGGAGCTGTGGGCTGCCAGGCAAGCCCCGCTACTCATCCCTCTGCCAGGGCCGTGGTCGGGGCTCACTGCCTCTGTCCCATCGGCCACGTGCTTCTGGAGGGGGAAGAGCAGCAGATACTCATGTCTTGCCGCCCGGCAACATTTCAGGGTCAGAGGAAGAGCTCTGCCTGGGAGCGGAGGGTATTATGTAAAGTGGCTGGGACTTTTCCAGTCCGGGACGGACACGTCCTTGCCCCAGAGTCTGGCGAGGACGCAGCCTTGGCCGAGCTCCTGTGCCAGCCCTATGGTGCAGGTCAGCCCCTCATCTTGGCCCCCTTTGGCAACCGGCTGTGGCGAGACATTTGCCTGCAGGACCGGGCCCGGGCCCGGGATGGGGGCGTGGGGGGTGTTGATCTGCCTTGATGTGTGGCGGTAAGTGGATTTCTTGGAAAGTAACACTTAAATAAAAGGGATTATACAATGCCTCTGGAGCAGGGGGTTGGGGCAACGGAGGCAGAACTTCCTTTCTCCACGGCGTTTTTATGACAGCAGTCAGCTCTCCTCCCGCAGCGCAGGCTCTTATTCATTGCCTGCTGCGAGACAAGTGCCAGAGGTTCAGGGCTGGAAACGGAGAGCTGAGCCGACCGGTCGATCCTGGTGTTGGCAGCAGAAAGCAGGTCCTTTTATGCAACCTCCAGAGGCATCCGTCTCTCCCTGCACACCCATCCTTTCAGCGCAAAGGCACTTGCACAGCTCTCTGGTACCGCTTGCCCTATTGCCAGGCTTTTGCCTGGCTAGGGTGTATCAACCTCTTTTTAAAAAGCTTTTGTGTCTATAAAGAGGAAACATTGCAAGCTCTGTCTTCGCTTTCCCCTGCACGTTCTGTTCCCTGAAGGACAGGAAAGTCTGGCTTGGGGCAATAAGGAAATTGCAGTCACAGCCTCAGCTCCAGTGAACCTGTGCTTGCTGGTGCTGCCAGGCTCAGCCACGTGGGTGGTGCTTTCGGGATGTGTTTTCCAACTCCTGCAGACAGCGTTCAGCTGCACAATTTCTTATGGGCTCCCTTTCACTTTCAAACAGAACCCCTGATAAATGTTTGACCCACAGGAATGGTTTGTTTTTTTTTTGGTTCAGTGTTGCATGATGGGCCAGTTTGCAGTGCCCTGCTCAGCCCAGGCTACAGACCAGCTCCCTTTGCTTGGGTGAAAATAAGCTGTCAACTTGTAATCTTCATTCTTTCTAAGTGAACAACAGAAAAATGCACTGTAACACGTAACACTGGAGGCCCTCTGACATGCCTGGAGCATGGAGGCTGGTGAGTCTGTCCAGCTGCCAGCTGGCTTATGGCCCTGGTGTCTAATGATATCATAGATCAAAAATAGCTGCAGCAGAAGAGAAATGCAGAATTCCTTGCCCCATTTTACACATCTGGAGATTTTTTGCCAAATCAGTTACTTTACTGCTGTGCAAATGTTCGAATGTGTTTGCCCATGTGGAAAATAAGCCTCTAGACTTTGTACCCGTTTCTTTATCCCTATCTGTTGTTGGTGGCTGGGATATTTCATCTCTGGTGCTTGAAGAATGGGATACTGAGCAGAAAGTTCCCATTGACTTGAGCCTCAAGGTCTCAGCTAATATCATAAATGAAAACAAGCTCTGAGGGATCAGGTTTTGTTCTGCTGCACAGCTCAGTGTGGCCAGGGCAGCCTTGGTGCAGGAGTGGCTGTGCCTGGGCTCTCTGCTGCTCGTTGGGTTAGGGTGGCACCAGGAGCAAAGTCCATCTGTGCTCCATGCTGGGCACAGAGGACAAGGAGGAAATAACCATGACAGAGCTTCCTCTGCTCTGTGATAAGAAGTGGTGGGTGCCTGGGCAGGTCAGTGGGTGCCTGGACACAGGACAACAGAGGTGAGCAGGGGAGTAGGCAGATGGTTCCTGTGCCTGGCTCATGGAGCTGCTAGTCCTGACCTGCAGTTTGCTGGCAGAGCTGTGTCAGCACTGTGTTTGAACCAGGCCAGGAGGAAATGCTGCCAGGTTTGGAAGTGCAGGAGACATCATCATCAACAATGTCTCCTGATGATTGCTGATCAGCTGCCAGCCAGGCTCATGGACCCAGCTTGCACCTGAGAGATGCAAGGCAGAGTTGCCCACACCACTTTGCCACAGTAAGTGCAGCAGCAGTGCCTGCAAATGGTGCTTGATTTGTGATACAAGGTTGTCCTCAGTGCCAGCATCCTGCAGAACCACCACAAATGCTACCTGTGCTGGACCTACCATCATCCCATGGGGAACTGGGAGCTAGTGAGGGGACCTGCATGACACTGGAGGCCTCCCCAAAAGGGCTGCTCCCAGCAGGTCCCCAGCCCCAGGCCTGAGCAGCTGTAGCTTGATGCTCAGAGCTGGGGGGATGCAGGGCTGGATTCACAGGCCTGTTGCCTGGGCTGGAAAGCCAGCACAGCAGTGGATGTAGGTCACCTCCATGAGCTGGGATATAACGGGGTGCATCTGGAAATCTCTGCAGTTTAAACCCACAAGCATTACCACACCTGGTTACTCCATAGTCCACGACTGTGGGCTTTAGGGGTGCTGCTTGCTCATTCTCCCTGGCATCCCCCAACCCATTTCTCCTGCTGGCACTGCTGATAGGAAGGAAGGTCTTTATGGTTTTTTCCAAGGCAGGAAAGAAGAGGATCTGACTGCCACTTATTTAGGAGCAGGCTGGAGCATGTGGGGCACCCAGCACTGTGATACTTGGAAACCCCAGGTCATGTAGTGGAGGCAGAGTTTTGTACCTCCCCAGCTTCTCCTTTGCCCTGGGAGAGCAGTGGCAGCCAGGTAGGCCTGGGAGGCTCCCTGGTGGTTTGGGAATTCAGGTATCCATAGCTGCAGTCTTGTTTGGTAACATGTTATTGTGGCTCTGCTGGGTGAATCACATTGCAGAGCCTCCCATGGCCGCAGCCTCATAGGGAAGACTTGTATGGTAGAGCCTTTTTGCTGCAGCCCAGAAAGGTGGATGAAAGCCCAGATCCCAGCATGGTGGGGATGGGGCCTCTTGGCTGAGGCTGTTTGGGAAAGATGGGGAAAAAACAAAGAGAAGAGCCTCAAACAGTTTAAAACTAGATATCTAGGGGAAATAACTTCCTTGTGGAGACCTCTGAGGCCAGTGACTCGTGATGAAGAGCACTGCAACATCTGGCTGTGTGGCACTGGTGCAGGGACCATGTGAGGCAGTGGCGCAGGGACTGTCTCACTGCAGGGGCATCTCCCCAGCCTCATCCAGCCCTGCTGACTCACCATGGACTCATCACAAGTGACAACATTTCTTTTTCCAGCCCCAAACTCCAGCTCCCTGCGGCTGTGCCGGGCAGAGGCATTTGTGGCACTGGGGCAGTACCAACAGGCGCTGGAGGACCTGGACACTGTGTGCAGGGCAGAGCCTGGAGAGCATGAGGTGAGTGGAGGGGAGACCCATCAGCTGACTAAACTTTAAGCCAGATCTTACTGTATGGAAGCAGTTTCCTTCTTTCCTGAATTTTCCTACCCATTGGATTAATTCTGCTCAGAACTAAACTTGACAGCCCATTAGGTTGCCAATCCATGCAGCAAGTGCTGCGTTGCTCTCATGGGAGAGGTCTGCCACCATGTCTGTCCTTGATTCCAGCTCTCTGTCAGCCTGGCTTTTGCAACTGCTGCGTTTTGGAGAGTCTTGTGTTTTTTTTAGAACAAGTGTGAGCATGGGAGCAGGAACATGTCCAGATGATTTGGCTTGGGATGGGAGCAGGCAGGAGGCTGGAGGGACATTCCCTTGGGGCTCACATGGGAGCTGAAGGGGCACATGTTCAGCTGGTACTGTCTCATAGTCACTGCAGGTTTTTCTGCTCTGCAGGCCTTCTTCAGGAAAGGGAAGGTGCTTCTGGAGATGGGACAGAGAGCTGAAGCCCTGCTGGTGTGGGAACGTTGCCTGACACTCAGTCCCCATTTCCACCCTGCTCGGAGAGAGATGGAGAAGGTGTGTGGGATGTACCAGCGTGGGTTCCAGTGCCCTCACATCACACAGGGAGATGTTCTTGTGCTCTGAAGGGCTCAGCCGAGTGCTTGGCCAGCACTGAAACATGTAACCAAGCATACCCTGCAGGGAGCAGGAAGCTACTTTGGGGAAAGAGGGAGCCTGGAAGTCTACCCACGTCCCTGCCTCCTTCTCCAACATCTCCTGACCCCTGCTTTCTTCTTGCAGGTCCTTAGGCAAGACAATGCTCCTCAGCCTCTCACGGCTGCTGCACACCAGGGTGATGCTCCCCTGAGCTCAGCTGGTTCCCAGGTCAATGGAGGGAGCCCTGTGCTCCCATCATCTTCCACACAAGCTCAGGTAAGAGTCTGCAATGATCTGAGTCTGTGATAAAACTTAATGTCCTTCTGGGACATCCTAATTTTGGGTTTTCCAGTGATTGGAAAGGAGGTATGAAAAGGGAAGGCTGTGCATGTGGTTGCATGCTGGGGAGAGAATCTGCAGGTAGTGGAGGGTGGGAGAACAGATACCATCAGAGCTGATGCTGTGGGGACTGAGGAAACAAAGCAAGCTCTGTCTCAATTCCTCTCCCAGTTTTATTCTACAATACTTCTGGTAATATTTTAGACTATTGTATTTAAAACACCCAAGTTCCACTACGTTGAGAAAAAAATAAAAAGAAAAGAAGTGAGTTTTAATTTTTTTTTGTCTAAAGACCACAACTGAGAACAGTTCAGGTCATTAGCAGCTGTTAAGGAAAGCTCATATTTTGCTCTTTGCCTTTCATAGAAAAAATTAACAGGTTTGGAGAGAGGAGGGAAATCAAAGAAACTGGGCTTAGATACACCAAATAGCAGGTGATAGGTCTGGATGTAGTGAACCCAGGTTTTAACCATGCGATGAGCAGGAATGTGTGAAGGCCACACTCTCCTGCTGTTCTGCAGAGGCAAAATATTAATGTAAAGCAACACACTGAAAAGCCTCCCGGTGCTGTTGGGCTTGGTGTGACAGATGGGGCTGTGCATTCAAAGGGAGAAGAGGTTTGGGTTGTATTTCATCTTTGCTGTGCCTAGGATCAGGAGGGAGAGCTGGCAGATGGCAGAGGGGATGCTGTGTCACAGCATGGCCAGGGGACAGCCACCCTTTCCCAGCCAGGGCGACATCAAGAACTGGAGATTTCGGCAGAGAGACAGAACCAGGAGTTGGTAGGTAGGTGTTATCAAAGGTACCAGAATGTTGTCTCGTGCAAAATGCTTGTTGAAAATCCATTTTGGCACTCAAAACTTGTTGTTTTCACTGCGCTCCAGCTCAGTGAGCAGATGTCCCATGGGGCAGCTCTGGCCAGCACATTCACTGCTTCTCATGCCTGTGAGGAGGATCCATCCAATCTTCTTGTGTTGAGCCAGTGAACTTATACCAGACTTTTGGCTCTAGCTTGCCTCTAGATGGTGGCTAAAGCCAGACATCCCTTGTTTCCTGTCAGGGAGAGGCTTTCTTTTGTTCCCATGGGTTTAGGTGTGTTTTGGTGGAAATTTAGATTAAATTTCCATGTGAGGGACATGGCATGTTGTGAGTTGGGGAAACAGCACCTCCACTGGCATTAACTTACCATCAGCACCCAGCCAGGTGGCTGCCATGTACCTGGGTTTGCATAAAGCAGTGATGGTGACTTGGGGCAGGTTTCCAGAGGCTTCCATCCCAGAGCTTCTTAGGCCACTTCCCCTCTCAGTGCCTCAGTTTCCCTGCCTGCAAAAGGAGGAGGTTCCACCTTCCTCTAACAAGTAGGTGGGTTAATAGAGGGGTTTATGTTGCATTTCTTAACGGTTTTGTTTTCTTGGACACTTCTAGAGCACTCTGAGTGGCCTCAGAACAAAAGCAAAGATTGCTTTTCTGTATTGAAATGGGCGGTTGTCTTCTCTTTCTTTCTCTTTTGCCACTAGATAATGAAGAGGAAACAGCAGCAGCAAAGTGTCCCCAGCTGTGTCTTCGGGAGCTGCTGAGCATAACTGACTTGGAGTGCTCCCTCTGTATACGGTGAGTTCTCTGTCAGGAGAGCTTTTAGGATGAAGAATTAGCATCTCCTGGGTTTTCTATACTGGTGTGCATCTTTCTTCACATCTTAATAGGAAACTCGGTCCCAAGTAATGCTGAGACATAGGTTTCAGTGGAGATAAAAGATAAGAGGGGAAGGCAGGGCATGGAGGAGCTGGAGGAGCTCAGATTACCCTGTCTCAGGGTGCAGCATCATTAGGTCTGTATCCCTTGGGAGGTAGGTGTGGAGGTGGGGATGTTCAGCAGGGTCAAAGACCAAAAGCAGTAGTGGCCCTTTGTACCTGCAGACTGGAACAGAAAGGTGTTTTTCCAGGGAAATATTATCCATGATAGGAATATTGCAAACCCACAGGGGAAGCATGTCGACGCTCTGTGCCCTCTGGAGGTGGCAAAGGGGACAGGGTAGAGCTTGTGTCTGTCTGCTGGCTCAGGGCTGGGGAAGGGCTGGGTGTTGCACTGCCACAGGGCATGCTGAAAACAGGCTGTTATTCCTGCTGTGTCCCAGGACCTGGAACAGTTGTGCAAGTGGCTACTGGCACAGGGCTGGGTGTTGCACTGCCAGACGTGCAAGTAGGTCAAGGTCTTCCGCGTGACAGCTTTTTCCAGGTCTGGGCTTGGCATGGGGGAATGACATGGGGTGGGGGGGCTGAGAGATCTGATATGAATGAGGTGAATTTAGGTCTCTTCTGAGAGCAGGAAACAATGTTCAGGAGGAGTCAGGGCTCTGTGCTGAACAGGGCTTTCCTGATACCTTAATTTCATTTCTGATCCTGGAACTAACTACCTGTGAGCAACTCGAGTGGTTATTGCTGGCTCTGCTCTTGGAGCAGGGGAGAAGGAGGCACTTTCCTGTCACTGTCTTGAGGACTACAGACCACTGTGGGTGTCTGGGGAACCGTAGCCCTACCAGAACCAAGGGATGCCATGTGTGTTCTGATGGGGTCTGCTGGGACTCCATGGAGAGATGAGTAACAGTGCTCAGGCCTGGGACAGTTCTCATCTTACATCATTTTGCAAGTCGAACAATCTGAGCCCAGATTTCTAATTAAAGGACTAAGCCAGTTAGAAACCTTTATTTTTAATTAAGAGAAGTTATGAGCAAAGCTCAGCCAGTGCAGCTTTACTGAAAGCGAGTTGCAGAGCCATGGGCTGCCAGGGCTTGGAAGGCACAGTGTGAGATCACTTTCCATGGTGTTGCATCCCCACAGCATCACTGTCTTCAGTGCAAAAGTCTGGTGGAGGGAGCAAATCTACCTTGAAACGGTAGGAGGAGACATGGGAAATGTGTTACTCCTGCTGGAAGGAAAATCTCTTGCTCTCAGCAAGATGATTCAAGGAAGAAGCAGATAAAAGGCTGGGGGTAGCTAAAAGCTATGCCCACAGCTCTGCCCACCCTGATCTGCTCTACCTGGGCCTCTAAAATCGCTGAGTGCTTTGTGGGACCCCTTCACCATGGGGCTGAGCCAGGCCAGTGTGTCCAAAACAGGGTGCTGAGCCAGGCCTGGGGAATGATGGCTTTGAGTGCACCCAGCTGAACTTACCTGTACTCCTTTCCCTTTGTTGCTCTCTGAAATCCTTTGACTTTGATCCTCCTCTGCAGGATGTTCTTCGAGCCAGTGACAACACCATGTGGTCACACCTTCTGCAAGGAGTGCCTCGAACGCTGCCTGGACCACCGGCCCAACTGCCCCCTCTGCAAACAGAGCCTGAGAGAGGTGAGGGAATGTGTCCCATGGGATGGAGCCCAAGGGAGAGCAGGGAACCAGCTCTGGCTGCTGGCAGCATGCTGAGGACTGGAGTGGGAAGGTGCAATGCTCCTACATTAGCAGCTCCGTGGCACAGCAGTGTCAGCTCCACTCATGTGGGAATGACCAGACAGTTGATAATTAAGACCAAGAGATTCATTTCCACAAGATGCCACAGTGATTTAGTGAGATTGTAAACAGGGCTGAGGGAGAGAGAGAGAGAGAGAGGCGAATGCTAATTTTAAAAATGGAAATGGATGGAAAACCTGCTAGCCTGGAGATTTGATTTAATCTTTAATGAAAAGGGATTTGGATGAGACCATCAGGGAAATTAGGTTGTCATACAAGGACTGCATCACTGTCAGAGACAGGACGCTGTGTCGAACGGGCCCTGGCTCTGAGCTGTGTCCGGAGGTCTCGGTGGAGCTGACATCCCATCCTGTTAGATGGCTCAACATCCCCTGATAGGTTTTATCCCTGACTTTCTCTGGTCTAAAATTATGCTCAGCTCCAACAAAAGTGAGTGTGATTCAGAGCCCAGCAGGGCCTCAGGGCTCCCTCCCTGCTCTTCTCCAACCTATTTCTGGGTCTAATTTCTTTTAGTACCTGAAGGCTGGAAGGTATAGCCCCACTGTGCTGCTGCAGGACATCATGCTGGCCACCTTCCCTGCACAGCTGGCCGAGCGCCGGGAGCTGCACCGGGCTGAGATGGCAGAGCTCTCCAAGTAAGGAGGGACCTGCTCCAGTGTTGAGGACAGTATGTTGAGGCTGGGAGAGGCTCTGAAGGGGCTGTCTACACCCCATACCATTGCTCTGGCTTTGTTTTGCTCAAGCAATGTCTGTCCCGCATCCAGGACCACATCACAGCAGTGCTGGTTGAGTGGGGACGTGCCCCATGGGGCACCTGGGGGTGAGGACCATCTTTGCAAAGAGCTGTTTTGTGGCCAGAGTCTGTCTTTGGGCTCTTGGGGAACCAAGTGGAAACTTTAGTGTTGCTCTGTGCCGAAGCATCACTTCTTAGGGTAAAGGACACATCTAGTTCAGGAAAGCAGCTGATGCACTGGGATGGGAATTGCTTGGGGAGGTGTCACAGTGGTTTCTCCTCCTGTCCCTCAGCCTGACCAAGAACATCCCCATCTTCGTATGCACCATGTCCTTCCCAGGCATCGCCTGCCCTCTGCACGTCTTCGAGCCTCGCTACCGCCTCATGATCCGGCGGTGCCAGGAGACCGGCACGAGGAGGTTTGGCATGTGCATGTATGAGAATGGGAAAAGGTGAGCTCCCAGGCAAAGCAGCTTTCCTCTGCCCCAGCTGATTTGCCACTCTCTGCCCCAGCCCCAAATATCTAAAATTCTGAGTAGTTTGGAGATAGGAAATATCTTGTGGCACTTCGTGGATAAAATCGGCAGGAAGGTGCTGTGATCCCCACACATCACAGTGAAATGGGATCTTGCTGCTTTCCAGCATCACCACCAGCCAGACAAGGAATGAGGCCAGCACTGGAGCTGCGCAGAGCCAGTGATGGCTGTTAAATACAACATTCTTGGAACAACTTCTGGCTCAGGACATCTCTGAGCTGTCTGCTGGCTGTGACCTCCAGATCCTCTTAGTGAGCAGTGCAGGTGACCATGCACTGGCACAGGGTGCCCAGAGAGGGTGTGGAGTCTCCCTCCCTGGAGATATTCCAGAACTGTCTGGATGCAGTTCTGTGCCGTGTGCTCTGGGATGACCCTGTTTGAGCAGGGAGGTTGGACCAGATGACCCACTGTGGTCCCTTCCAACCTTACCCATTCTGTGATTGTGTGAACAGCCTTGAGTGAATCTCTGAATTTGCCCCCTCCAAGACCTGGGCCTTTTCCTCCTTTGGAGGTGGTACCTTCAGGACAAGCAGATCTTATCACTGGTGTCCTAGCTCAGGCCTCTTTTTTCTCTCCCTGTCTCCCTCCAGTTTTGCTGACTATGGCTGCATGCTGGAGATCCGGCAGATCGAGCTGCTGGCGGACGGGAGGTCCCTGGTGGACACCATCGGCCGGCGGCGGTTCCGGGTGCTGAGCCGCGGGCACAGGGACGGCTACCACACTGCCGACATCGAGTACCTGGAGGACAGGAAGGTGAGGGCAGGGCCGGGCAAAATCCCGGGCTGCAGTGGGACAGGACCTCCCTGTGGACACCTGTGTCCCTCGTCCCTCCATGCAGGTGGCCGGGGAGGAGCTGCAGGAGCTGCAGTGCCTGCACGAGAGCACCTACCGCCTGGCTCAGCGGTTCTGTGAGCACGGAGACCTTTCCTCCAGGCACATTTTGATGCAGCATGGACCACTGCCGGAGAAGGAAGAGGACATCCAGGTAATGCCCAGAGGGAAGGGATTCTCTAAACAGAGAGGGTACCAACAGAGCCTCTGAAGCAGTGCTGTTCCTGCAATAACCACTCTGCTTCCTTACCTGGCTTTCCCCCAAGATGAACAAAAGAAATCCAGTTTTTCTGCCTTGTTACCTGTTACAGCATCTCTCATTCAAAGGGATGGCAGGGCTTGTCTCGTAAAACTGTTTAATGTTACTTTATAGAAACTGAGCACAGAGTTTTAAAATCTTTCCCAGAGTCTTTTCCTAAATGAGGACTGAGAAACTGAACTTTCTGAATGTGAAAACACTTTGGAAAAAAAAGAAATGGGCAAAGAAGTGAATCCCACAGCTCAACGAGTCTGCAGTTTCCTTTCTCATTGTGACCCTTTGAGACAGCCATAGCTGGTCAGAGGCAAGGAGCTAAGAGGACAGAATCCTGTTTGCTTATTAAATTGATCTGACAAATTCAGATTCTGTGGGACAAAAAATGCCAGAACTTAATTTTCAATCCTTCAAGGAAATGTTTCCATCTGGACTGTTACAAATATGCTCTTGCTGGCTTGTGCCAAGCTAGGGCTGCCCTGGCCACCAGTCACGTTAATGATGAACTCAGGAATTACAAAAGATTCACTCCCCCGCCCCTTCAGCTGAATTGAGCTTTTCCCTCTTACTTTGGCTCAGATTTTAAAAGAGCTGGTTTACCAAAGCAGTGCCCAGTGAGTGTGCTTACCTGACTTGCACCTCACCTCCATGAGGCCAATGCCCCATAAAAATTGATCATGCAGGATTTGGCCCATGTTAACAAAAAGCATTGCCCTAAACAAAGAAATGCACAAGATATTTCACTGTCTCTGTAGTATAGACTTTTTACTGGTTACATGTGTGTCTGGAGACTCCCTGAGGAATGCTTGTCTGGAAATTAAATTAGTTTGTCCAGCAGTCTTGAGCTTAGACAGACAGAAGGGCCATTCAGAGGAGTACCTTGGCCAAAGCTGTCCTGCCAACAGCAACTGTTTCCCATCAGCGATGGGATCCCATCCATGCCTTTATCTTGCAGCTCCTGACATGGGGCTCTCTCCCTCTCTCTCCCCTCCAGGCTTCGGCAGATGGCCCGACGTGGTGCTGGTGGCTCATCTCCATCCTGCCCCTCGACCCATCCTACCAGCTGAACCTCTTCTCCTGCACGTCTCTGCGCGCCCGCCTCACGCAGCTGCAGCGCGTCCTGGCCGCCCTCCTGCAGCAGCCGCCCGCCCGGCCCCCGCTGCCCGGCCCCCGCGTCTGACCCTCACCCCTTGGGCTTCTCTGGGTCGCCTCATGGTTTTCTGTGTGGTTTGATTCCCCCCCATCCTCCTCCTGAAGTGACCTCAGTGATGAGCTGGGCACCCCGTGCCCGGCTCGGCAGGGCCGGGGCTGCACCGGCAGCGACACTTACACCGTCCATGCCCCCTCCGTGAGTTGCTTGGTGCCACTGCCAAGGGGGATACCAGGATGGAGAGCTGGGTTGTGTCTCCAAAACCAAAATCGCTTGCTGAGTGGCTTCTTTGGTAAGGAGGGTTCTTCTTAGGGCAGAGGCCTGAGTGCCAGGATGGCCTCAGTTTTTGGCTCTTTCACGTTGAAGGACAACATAGGGGTTTTGGTAGATGGTCCTGCTCCGTGCAGCAGGTTTAGAGGCTTGGAAGAGGTGACACTGGGGAGGCAGGGAAGTGCCAACAGCTTCCTGCAGCCTTGGGAGCTGACGGATCTGCCTCTGCTTCCAACTTTAACCTAATTTCTATTTGAGAAGAAGAAAAGTTAAATTAAAGAACCTGAAACTCATGGTCCTGCTCCTAACCACCTCCATGGCCACATGGTGAGTTGATGCCTCTCTTCAAATGTGCCCAGGTCTGGGCATCACCCTCCCACCACTCTTCTTGGTGCTGTGCTGTGTTTGCTGTGCTGAGCTCCCTGACCCCTTTCCCTGGGAGACTGCCAGCCATTTCCCTGACTGTTGGCTCCAGTGTTTTGAAGTGCCATGGAGGGGAGGAGTAGGACAGCATTGGTGCTTTTCCTCTATCCAAAGGCTGCTGTTCCCAAGCCTGGCTGGATTCAGGTTACAGGGTTGGACCTGGGGACTGTAAGGAGCTGAAGGAGTTAAGTTTGAAAGTGTTTTTTGAGACTTTCTTCTCTTTGACTAGTGCAATTTTCCCCCTGTTCAGTGTTTCTTGTGAACATTCTGCCTCCTCAGGAGAGAATCAGGATCTAAGCTGAGGCTGGACCCTTGCACTTGGGACCCAGAACAGTTTGGGATGCCCCAAAAGAGCACAGAGTGAAGTCAAAGGGAGCCAAATCTCTGGAGGGGCAGGGAGGGGGATGGAGGCTATGAGCCCCTTGTCAAGGGATCAAGAGCCTTGGCTGCTTCTTGTCTCTAAACACAGGGAAAAGACTATCCCTCTGGACAGAGCTGACTTTGGTCCATGGAAATTCTGGAGGATTGGGATTTTTGTCTACCATCCATAATTTTCTGTGGCTTTGGGTTCGATTTAGGAGTGACACCCACTTAGTCACTGGATTATCATTTCTTCTAGAATTTTATCCCTACTTTTCTCAAAGGCTCCACAACCCCCTCAGAGGACTGTTGGATGTGTGTATGGGAAAGAAAATCAGACTGGGGCTGCTGTGATTCTTACTGCACGTGTTGCTGTGCTGAGCCTGGGGTGGGATAACTGAGCCCAGCTATGGGCACAGCCTCAGAGAAGTCCCTGCCCAGGGCCACCTCCTTTCCCTCTCCTGCCCTCTCCAGGAGTGAGAAGTCTCTGTCCCTCCTCTCCATCAAAGTGCCTCCCTGGAGCAACAGTCAGGGGGAGCTGAGGGCTTGTTCCCCAGGAACCATAGTGAGCACAGGGCAGCTGAGGACAACTCAGAGCTGCGTTTGCTCCTCTGCCTTTGAGCCATGTTCTGCCCCTCTTTGCTGCTGTGTGTGGAGCACCATGACTATGCCCCAGAGGGCCATATCCCTGGGATGTCAGACTGGGATGGGCAGAGGTAGTGATGAAGGGATGCCTCACAGTCCCAGGGCAGGTGTGTGCAGGTAGCAGGATGACACTGAAGTTTGGGAAGTGCCTTTCTTTTCTGCAGGGTCGATGGGAGCTCACCCAGTGGCACCCCCACTCTGAGCCCCTCACCTACCCCTCGAGTTGCCTGTTCCCCAGGTGGGAGAGCTCCCTGTGGGGTCCCTCCAGCAAGGGGGTGGCATGGGGGGATGCAGGGAGAAGTGTGGCTCTGCACCATGTCCACACTGGGGAAGAGCCAGGGACCAGAGACACGTCTGCCTGGCTGCTTTGGGAAGGGATTCCTGCAAATCACTCCAGTTTGCTTGGAGTGCTTTGTGGTTTGTATTAGTATCTTTGTTCTTGGAATTAACGTTTCTTTCTGGTCATTGAAATAAAGACCTTCTTTTGTTGTCGTTGTTTTGTTGCTGGTGTTTAACATTTAGCTGCTCATTGAGAAATGTACTTGGGCATCACCAGGAGATCTCGGGACATGTGGAAAGGTGACCTGGTGTGCAGACAGCAAGGTGGACACAGTGAACACAGTTGAAGCAAGGGTAGGTGGCAGCAAGGGGAAAAAATAATGTGGTTTTGCTCGCAGAAAGTATGTGAAACAAGACAGGAGGGACAGCTCTGCTGTGCACCCTGCCTGGGTGCTGCTGGAACAGCAGCAGCAGCAGACAGGGAGAGGGCTCAAGTGCTCTGAGATGGTGGATAACCCAAAAGAGCTCCCATTCCTCAGAGTAGGGTCCCTGGCAGCCCATTAGTAACTTGCCTCCATGAGCAATTTTACCTTGAATTTCTCCCCAGCAATGCTCTACAGGAGCAGCTGTGCCCTGGTGAAGCCCAGCTGTGACCTGTGGTGCCTGGCCATCGGCTGGTGTGTGCCTGTGTGCCCGGCACTCTGGAGCTGGCTCCGGGTCCCTTTGTCGTGTTGCCCTGCTCCCACTAGATGTCAGGAAGAGGCTGAGTGCGGGTGAGGAGGAAGGCACAGTGGAGGGGATGTGCAGCATCAGCTACTGCCAGTGCCTTGGCTATGCTTCTCTCACCCCCAGCCCCAAAACCAGCCCTGCTCTCAGCCCTGGCCTTGACTGGGCTGCCCCGAGCTCTCCCTCAGCACACAAGTGGAGCTGGGCACTGGTGCAGGATGTCACTGTGAGTCCACCTTCAGTTCCCCAGGCATGCAAGGTCTGTGCTGGAGGATCCTACCCACACTCCAGCCAGTTTGCCATCCTGGGACTGGAGCAGTTGTGGGGTGTCCTGTCCCCCATCCTCTTCCAACCATCCTGCTGGGCATGGCCTCAGCTCAGAGGTGGGAGGTGAAGCAACCCTTTGTCCCAGCACACAGCTGGGACAGAACTGTCCCACAGTGCCTTTTGAAGGCAGACAGGCATCCCTCAGCCCCACTGGGATAACCAGTTTTTTCACTCAGTAGTTGGGATCTGGTTGGGACCAGTTGGGAAAGACCTGACAACTTCCATGCTGCCACCCTTCCAACCCTGCCACAAATGTCTACTGGGCTGAGGGGACCCCAGTGTCCTCACCATCAGGTGGGACTGAGAGGTGAATGTTGGGGTCACTGCTGAACTCTCTCTGGATTTTACAGGCAGGGACTGGGGTGGGAAGAGGCAATGTGCTGCCCAGGGTCACCTCGCAAGGTCCCTGGTAGTCAGGAGTCCACTCTCCAAATGGATCCTCTTCCCATCCCATCCAGCCTCCACTCTGTGGATGCTGGGATGTCTCCTGCACCTGTTTTTTACATCCCTGGTGTAAATCAGAAATCAGTGCTAGAAATGACCCCACCATCCCCAAACCTGACCTCTTCCCCAAGAGCACCATTTCCTCCCTTCCTATTTGGCAGCTTCCAATCAAGACATGGGTGACAACTTCCCTCCCCTAATAGTGCGGGCAAACAATTAGCTAAAGAGGCAAGTAGTTAATACAGCAGGTGTCAGGCTGTGTCTCATCTTTCTTTAACAAATGGTGCATTTCCAAACTAATTAGACCAGCCGGTACTTGAGAGAGCGGAAAATCAACACAAGATTGTTTGAGCTCAGATCTTCTTCTCTAGCAAGGTACACTCGTGCTGGAAGAGAAGCACGGTACATGTTAAAGCTGATGAAGGTGGGAAGAAAAAGCAGAAAACCAGCACCTAATTTTTTCCACCCTTTAGCAATACCAGTCGGTGCAGTGAAAGACGGGTTGTATTGTTCCTGCTTTTTCCAAAAAAAAAAAATAAAAAGGAAAAAAAGAAAAGGAAAGCAATGAAGACAGATGTGCAGTCTCTTTCAAGAAACTCGCCCACGGGAAGTATTCAAAGCTGGAAAAATGACAAGTGGTGAAAAAAGTGACTCAAAGTAACTGCTGTAGCAGTTGGATTGGGACCTGCCTATTCACCTGGACAAACCATAGAATCATTGAAACACAGAATATCCTGAGTTGGAAGGGACCCACAAGGAACATCGTGTCCAACTCCTGGCCCTGCACAGGACAACCCCAGGAATCACACAGTGATGGTGTTTGGGATCACACGATGGTGCTGTCACTCCCTCTGGCCAGGCTGCCTGTGCCAAGATATCCATCCCTGTCTTGCACGAAGCAGAGCAGGGTGATCACGGGCATCTGCTGAAGCAGAGATCAAGTGGCAGCTGGAGAAGTGCCTGTGCCTCCTGTGCAGAGGCATTTTGGGGCTGCTGCACTGGTGTGTCACTGGCTGCACATGGGAACTGTGCATAGCCAAGCCCGGATCCAAGCAGGAGATCTGGGATGTTGCATCAGGTGGAGCTGCCTTAGTGTGACCATGGGTAATTCACACCATTAGTAAACAGATTTGACAGGCTTTTTCCAAAGGCTTTTCCAAACCCGTTTAGCCACATCATATCAGCAGAGCTACCAGCCTGCAACCAGGGAGCTCTGGATTTGGGGCAGCAGCAAGGGGCTGCTCCCCAGCCCTCCCATATCACCTGGTTCAGGGCCACCTTTCAGCCCCCAGAGAGCACCTGGGGGAGGAATTAACCCCCTCAGTGTCCCCAGTCCCACAACAGCAACACACCTGAGGCTGAGCACAGGGTGGGGGTCCAGGATTTCTCCCAGCACTGTTTCATCCACCCCCTGCCATGGCAGGGGCCAGGAGGCATTGTGTCCCTAGGTGGCACAGCATCACAGAAAGCCAGTGCTGCTGCTAACAGGTCTCCTGGAGGCTGTCAAAGTCTTAGTGAACAGCAATAAGCTGCTGTCCAGGTGTGTAGGATTGTAAGGGGCAGGTGTTTACTGCGGGTAATGGGAGGGATGGGCTCTGCCTGCTTGGTGAGTGCTTCACCACCCTGCCAAAGCAAACCTTGGCAAAGCAGCCTATCACCAGTGCTCCCTGGGAGCATCCTGGCGTGTGGAGAGAGGGAGGTTATGTAGGACCACACACATATAAATATATATACTGGCCCCTTGCCCGAGTCTCTGCCCATTGCCACATTCATCCTGAGTGCCCGTTGGTGATTTGGTCTCTCCCTGCCTCCTGCTCTCCCTGCTGATTTCTGATTTCACAAAACCCTTTGAGCCCAGGAAAAATATTTACCGGACTGATTAAACACTGAGGAAATGGGAAACTTGTTAAAAAGCATTGAACTTATCTAAATACAGCATTATTAAAATAAAATGTGACTTTTAGCAAGGACAGCTCTCTCAGCTGGGCTGTGTTTACCTTAATTGTTTCCCTCCATTAATTACAGTCTGAGAGGGAGACTTGTGCAAATTGAAATAAATTAATCGAATTTGTTTAGAGTTTTGTGTCTCTGGCTTATGGGGATTGCAATTAAGCCGGTATGTTTGGTGTATTAAATTACATTGCCTAGATCTATTCTTCCCTTTTCAAGCACCAGGAACGTGAAAAGGCAGGAGTCAGTGACAATTAGAAGGTAAACATGCTCTGTGAGTGATGGTTATTTTATCTCTTGCGCCTCAAGAATTTCACTCCTTGCAAGTGTTGAGTCTCATCCCTTAATAAATGCAGCCCAGCTCTGTGCAATGAGAGATAAAGGGGAGATGATGGAGCAGAGACCAGGGCTCAGCTCTGCCCTGGCAGTGGAAACAGTGACGTGGGTGGGAGTTTAGTCCAATTCTCCAGGAAAATTAGGCTACATGACTCAGCAGCCTTGCGTGTGTTCTTGCTCGTTCCCACTGGCAGCTGCCCAGTACCACCCACGTTTGACACAGGGGAAGAGACTTCCAGATATATCGAGGTCCTGGCAAGGTTTGTGAATATGGGCAGAGAGAGAGAGAAAAGAAAGGCATCTGCCAATAGGGAGGGGAAGGGGATGCTCAAACTTTAGTAGACATCAGAGAATCTACACCACAGTCTTTTTCAAGACGGGTATTTAATAGCAAACCTTTCTTCACTGGTGTTGTCCCGAACCAGCCACATGAGTGGGCTGAGTGGGAGTCTGCTCAGAGACCCTCTAGCCCCATGGAGGCTTCAGGAGGGATTCCAGCACAGACTAAAGAGAATGGTACAGTTTCCTCCCTAGAGTAAAAGGAATTTTAAGAAGAGAAAAAAGAAAATCTAAATGGGCTGCCCACCTGTGGTGACTCCTTGGGAATGACATTTGCAGCACTGACCCAGGCAATGGGGCAGTCAGGAGGTGAGGAGGGTGCACCAGAGCTATGGGGGTACACAGATAGCCAGGGAACTGCTCTTCAGAGAACTGGCCATGGGATAAGATGCTTCACTCCCCTCTCCTGTCTTGTGGCTCATTTATGAAACCACAAGGGATTCAAAACTCACCTCCTGTCACTTCTCTGTAACCCCTCTCTCTCCACTGCTGCCCTGAGCCATCCTCAGTCCAGCAGACTTGTTGCTGTTTGTGTTACTAATAAAAACCACCTCTCATGCCTCAATAGAAGCAGATTCCCGTGGGAAGACCCCGTTGGCATTGCTGTGCAAAACAGCCCTACACTGTCCTCGCCTGCTCCCACTGTGCTGGGCACTTTTGGGAAGGCAGAAGGACACAGCCTCCTCCCTGGTCATAAATAGAGGGTGATCAGGGATGCCAGGGACTGGCAGTATCTGGCAGATATGTTCTCTGCAAGAGAACCTCTTCACCCGGCCATTACCTGTGCCCAGATGATGTATGGAGTGGCTGGGCTGCAATAGGATTTCTACCCAGAATATTGGCTGGATGATAAAGGAGTCTGTCTACGGTGATAATTGCACCATAAATAGCTCTGGGTTCGGCAGTGAAGAGTGAGGCATTAGAAAAGTTCACCCTCTGGATTCCTCCCACTTCCTTCCATCTTCCTGGCTGCTAACAAGCAGGAAGAAACGCTCTTCGGTTCTTACCATCCACAAGAGGTTTATTGCACTCAGATGCACCTGGGCACCTTCCTCCCCATAAATCTTAATAGTGAAAAAGGAGAGAGGGAGAAAACCAGCTCAATTGGGTTATTACTGAAAAGTAGCAGGTTGGGCTGTATTGTGATGCAGCTGTCCCTCTTCATTCTCCCCTCTGCAAAGACGTTGCTGTCTCACTCCCTTCTCCAGACTTCCCCTGGCTCTTCTGGGCATTCTCAGGGATATCTGTCCTCTTTTCTCCACTGATGGAAACTGAAAACCTGCCAGCTAGCCCCAAACTCTGAAAAATGACTAGTTTGGAAGCTCTCTCTGGCACCTTGTCTTTTGAGCCTGCAGAAAGCACATGGATCCTTGTATTTCTTCCCGAAGAAAAGCTCAGAAACAGATCTGACACCACTAGTACATTTACCTGTTCTTGAACTCCAAAAGATACCTTAAAAACTGGGACCTTCTTATTCACATTCAACTCAAGTTCATCTCTGTCCTCTGCACAGATTTACTTGCTGCACCACAGACTCTGGGAAGTGTGGTGTAAATGGAAAAAGTGGCCAGGACTGAATGGAGCCATCTTCTCATCCAATTTTATTCCTCTATCATTGAATTGCTGCTGGGGCTCTTTTTCGTACGTGTAGTGCCCTGCTCTGCTGCAAATAGCTGAAAGACGGACTGTGTGGCACAAATGCTTTTTACAACCCCGATAACTTGCAAGATCCTGGTCAAAAGTTAAACTCTGAGGAGTCAGGTATGACATACCCCGAATGCTGGGAAAATCCCTTTCTTGGTTCCTAGATCCCAGCTCAGACAGAGGGGTTACAACATCCTGTGGTAGACAGCCCCAGGCAGTGGTAAGTCGTTCTGTTGGGCTCCCAGTGGGTTGGAAACCTTATTTATACCGTTGAGATGGGGTTTGGGCTGTCCCCCTTTGTGTCTGCCTCTGGTAAATGGTTTAAGTTGTCCTCATCCCTCTGGCCAGGCAGCGCCCCAAAGTCACAGCCCCTTTGCCAGTGCCCCTGGCTGCACGTTCTGCAGCTGGAGCAAAATTCCACAGCGAGGGATGCGGGCGGTGTGTTAGGCTGGTGCAAACACCCGGCTTCAGCTGGTGTGTGCTGTCAGAGCACTTTAGTGGCGGGATGGAAATCTGCGCCCGCGGAGCATCCTCTGCTGACAATCACCGCCGGCGCCGCGGGCAGGGCACAGCTCCGCGCTCTGCCGCTTGCAGGCGCCTTGGGAGGGGACTCCCAAGGGATCCTTCACGGGTTAGTTACCCGGCTCTCTCCGTGACCACTCCTGATATCACTCAGGCACGCTGACATCACTATTGTTTTTCTAGGAGGATGATTCAATCATTTTTTGAGAAAGGTGAAGGGTCCAGGATTGAAGGCGGGGTGGGGGGAATGATTCTCCTTCCTGGGCACTTTATAAAGCTTCCACAAATAACTGTAGCAGGAGGAAGGCATGTTTTATTCTGACATGCAAAAAGAGATGCCTAAAAGGCAGGTTTTAAAGGCATTGAGTAGAATTGGGGGAAATCCATGCCCAGTGTCCACATCCAGCTGGACTGCTCAGCAAGGACAGACAGGCTGTGCAGCTCTGTCCTTTCTGCATGTGGTGCAATGAAGGCTGCTAAGCAGGCAGAAGCTTTTCAGCTCCAGTACAAATCCATAAGCTTCCCAAACCTTCCTCTCCTGTGCACCCAACAAATCCAAAGACCAAATATAGAGCACAATTTTTTTTTTCTTTTTCTTTTTTTTTGTATTACTATTCTGAAGTGTTTGAAGCAAAACTGTTTACCCTGTTTAAGCTTTGGATTTACAAGTTTAAAACTTTCACAGTTCCAGGTGCTCCCAAAAAGATAAGGGAGCCCAGAGGTCCACTGCTGTACCAATCAGTAAATAAATAAAGATGTGATTATTTAATACTCAATATTTCTCTATTATCTACTGCTATTATTATAGTGAGCTCACCTAAGCTGATATGGGACAGGAAAAGCTTGGAATCAGGGAGAGAATGACTGGGCAGATGACTGCTGCAATGGGGCTCCTCTTCTGCCAATGCCAAAAGCTGTGGCATGGCCAGCATGGCACGGGATGTACCAGATCCCCATTGGAAGCTGTTACTGGGATTCCTGGCAGCCAATGTAAAATCTGGCTTCGTAAAGCAGATCCCAACATAAACTTGTCTGGACAGAGGGGAAGGAAAAGAACCAGCCCAGGTTTTAAAAATATAATGAGCCCAAAGAAACAGCCTGGGAGTGGAGGGATCTGTGCTGTGGATGACTCAGTGGAATGAGGCGAGTCAGGGCTTTGTAGAAGAAGTTTTGGGAGAAGGAAGCCGGAGCCGAGATGAGATTAATCAAGTAGCAAGAGCTGCCCAGGCATGGCTATTCTTGGCTATTTTATTAGAAGGGAGATTACTGCCTATGGTTCCTCAAAACAAGCTTCAAGGCAATTAAGCTGTAACAACAGGTCCCCTCCTTACTCAGCAGCTCTGTTTCATTCAAGACATCTGGCACAGGGATGGATTTCTGTGAGAAAAGATGGTCTGGGTCTGGAGAATCAGGAAATCCTTGTGAGGGCTCAGTGAAAACTGGCCTGCCACAAGCTCTGTGCCCTTCTTCTGCTGGCCTGCCTTTTCCCTGACAGCAGCTCTGTTTGTGCCAACTGAACAGGCAGCTCTTCCTCCTTCTGCCTGCTCCAGGCTGGACTTGGAAGCCCTGTTGATGGGAGAGGGGTGAGATGGGGAGCTGGCACAAAGCATTGTGCTGCTGGCATCTCGGATCATTGGAGAGGACACACTGCTGCTGCACCCACAAGCCTCCTCTTGGGTGGGCACAGGAAATACAGCCAGTTCTTGGCATGAAAAATTAAAACCATGCCCACATGACATTTCCATAGCTGCAGCAAATGAGATCCATGGTTTGGAGCTGAAATAAACTCTCAGTGTTTGACTGTCTCCAGGAGTTAAAGCTTTATGCAAATGGTACTGAGATTTTAGTCCAGGTCAGGAGAAAACATCCATTCCGAAACATATTCCTTTTCTTGTCCTTATTTTTGAAAGTAATTGGCTGCATTTTATTTTGTCAGCTTTCTCTCTCTCTCAACCTCAATAACACCCACAGCACTGGGTACTGCCGAACTCTGGCTCTAAGTCAAATCCACGTGCCTCCAGGGAGATGGAAACTAATCAATGAGGAATATTAAACAATATGAAAGCAGCAATGATTTCACATTTCCCACAAGCATCAGAGTCCCCTGGCAGCTCCACGCTAACACAGAGCTGAAAGTGGAGAAGGGACATGACATATCTTGGAGGAAAGCTCCCATTCCTCTGTTTTCTGCAGGTGTTTTGTTATGTGATGGAATAGATCCTGCTGCTGAGCAGGCTCAGGCTGGCCAGGCTGCTGGGCTTGTACTAGACTGAGCTTCGATCTCACAGGTGCTCGTGGGGAGCCTGGGCTGCCTCAGGTCTGGGCTTGCAGGTGTGGGTTTGCAGGTGCAGAGGGTCCTGCTGTGGTGTGTTCCTGCCTCTGTGCCTTTTCCCAGTCTGAGAGTCTCCAGGGTTTTGCTGGGAGCAGGATGATTGCCTTCAGATTGTCCCAGGGATGCTCAGCAGAGCTTTCCACTGAGATTTGGGGATCCTTCTGTTGACTGAGGATGGCTCATCTGCCCAGCAGCTGCTACCTGGGCTGGGGGTTTCACTGGATCTCTGACAGGAGCTTTTAACCCAGATTCAACCCTGGGTTAAGCTCTTGGTTTGGCACCTTACCTCTCTTTCCAAAGGTGAGTGGTGCTGGGGTGCAAGGAGAGCTCTCACAACCCACTGTTCAAGGGAGGGTGCAGGATTCAGCCCAGCCCATGGGAGCAGGTACCTATTGACCATAGAAAAGTCACAGAAATATAAATCCTGAAGTATACTCATATGTCTGTTTTTTTTCTTTGTGCAAGCTCTTCTGTTTCTCTGGCAGCAATAAGAATTTTAAGTAACTCCAAGGTGGAGATCAAATTTCTGGGTTTGAATTTATTTTTCTGAGCAATCTTAACAAGTCACTTCTCCCCGGGTCCAGGACTTCTGCCTCTGCATAAGGATGATGACACTTTACTTTCATTTCTACAGCTAATAATATAAAGTGGCTGATAATACTTAAGCACCAGTGTGAGCTGAGAGACTTCCCAAAGTGAGACCAGTAATCGGTTGATCCTTCTTTTCTGTTCTAACTGGAAACCTGGTTAAAATCTAACTCTTTTATTTTGAGCACCACTGGCAGGGTTGAAAAGCTGCTAACACAGTAATTCAATCCAGCCAGAACTGCTCAAGACCCTTTTGTATTTAAGGTTTGTAAAAAAACCACAGCAATTAACAAGAGCAAGTGCAAGAGAGGAGCCGGAGGGACCTTGAATGATGCCAAGCTGCAGCAAGGCAGAGCCCACTGAATGGAAATGTAAGGAGCCAGGAGATTTTGGAGACTGCTGTGAGCCATTGAATTTTCCATTCCAATTATTTCTCTCAAGTGCATAGTTAACTGACAGTAGTTGGTCCCCTTCAAGTTTCTTGACAAGCAATTTTTTATTAGAAAAGATGAAAATCAGCAGGTGCTAATTCCATGGCAATCCCCCTCCTTTCCCATCCCAGATCCTCCCTTCTTCTTCATTTGTTCCTCTTAATAAGATTTTGTATATTGCTACTGCACCTGGTTGCACACCATGGTTATGAATTTAATGTGCAAAGTTAAATGTAAACAGGATTAAAAAAAATCTTAGCAATTATAAAGCACTTGAAAGCACTCTCCCTCCCCCGCTTTGCTGGTAGATTCTTCATTCCACCTGTCTTGCACATCCAACACTGCAGTAATTTCTTGGGGGTAGCTTAACTCGTTCCAGACATTTCAGGCAAAAAAGAGCATTAATTTCTGTGGTAGAAGTGGCACAAGAAAATGGCAAGTGTTTGCCTTTATTCAACGGGAATGGGGGAAGGAATGAAAGCAAACTTCAATAATCTAGATTTAAAAATGTCAGGTGAAATTTTGTCTTCTTAGAATCAAGAACAAACATTTCCTAAAAATTTTATGACTTCAAAGAAAGACAAAATCACAGAGTAATTGCCTTTGCCTGAACAGAACTCAGCTGTCAATCTGTATTCTTCAGTGATGTGCTTCTGTCCTGTTGTAAACTGGGATTTTTCTATTCTAGGGGCTTCAAGGATCAGCAGAGATATTTAATTATCCCTCTTATTTGGAGCAATACCAGATGAAAGCATTGGGAACATCATTCCCATGTGATCAGACTTTAAAGTATATGTAGGTGAGCTTTTGGGGATAAAGACAGAGTTTCCATGGGTTGCTTAGATCCTCCTCAGTGCAGCTAAATAACAGTTACTGAAATACTGTGCATTGGTGGAAACAGCTGTCATCAGACCCTCACAGTCTGTAAAGGCAGCTTAAGTTGTTTGACCCCCTGACTTCCCATGGGAATGATTGACTCTGATCACAACCCACCATTCTTCTGTTGCCCAGCAAGGAGTATCCTGCTGTCAGGAGAAGAGAGAGACTTACAAACAGCACAATGAGGTAGAATTGGGGGGGGCACTAAAGAAAATCCAGATCGAGGGACTGCAGGCTGTAGCAGAAGGGTGATTCATTGCTTCTGCTCCCACTGGCCAAAGCTCCCTGCCCAGCATTCCTGCTGTCCTGGGCGCTGGTATTTTGGGGGTTGTAATTGTAGCTGTATTTTAAAGCCTTCTAAGAGAAACAGAAAGAGCTCAAGCTTGCTTTAAGACTATAGCTAATTGACATGAAGTTAAACAGCTCAGCGTGAGTGTCCTGGTGGCTGCTGCCAGCCCAGCGCTGCAGGGAGTGGCTGCAGCATCCTCATGGGGGGCTCTGGTGGCAGCTTCCACCTGACCCTCAGCTCCCTCACCTTAGCAAGTGGACACTGGCCACCACAGCAGAGTAAGAGGCTGCCTTGCAGGGGTGCAAGGAGTTGATTCAGCCCAACCAGCCGCTTCTGAGACGCAGCGTAGCAAAATTGACATTCTAATTTGCCTGAAATCTCAGCAGGCTGACACCTTCTAATTTGCTGTTTGTTGCCGCTCTCCTAGAAGTCCAGCTGATTGCTCTGTTGGTGCCAGCAGATCAATCTCACAAAAATAGACTTATTTTTCTTCTCATCTTGAAGAGGTTAGTTTTCCAAACATCTGCTCTTACCTGCTGAGCTGAGTGAGATTGCTCTCGCTCGTCTTTGCTGCTCTCGTGTGCTGCCAGGCACCTCCTCAGCTCAGGGCAGAGCTGGAAGAGAGGCCTGAGGCTGCCAACGGCTGGATTTTTATGTGTGTGGTGGGAGAGTGGCAAGAGAGAAACACACAGAAGAAAAAATCATAGAACTATTTTCAATATCATTAATTTTATAGTTGTATTAAATTGAATTTGTCTAGACAAGATACGGTGGGAGACCTGCAGCAGAGCAGCCGTGGAAGCACATGTTGCAGCCCAGCACTGCAGAGCTTGGGCTAACCCACCTTTCATCTCAGGAGAGGGCCTCTAATTTTAAAGATCTGACACGCCCAACTCCCTGGGAGTATTTGCATATTGCAGCTGTGCACCTCTTGTGAAAGGAACTCATCTGCCATATTCCAACTCCATCCCTGGCCCTCTCACTGAATGCAAACAAACATTGTCCTTGTCTATCCCACTGCTGAAGCAACTGGACAGCTGGAGTACCTGCATCACCCCACTCTGCCCCTGGGAGCAGGAGCTGCTCCAGCTGTGTGCATTCCTGATGTTTGTTGGCACTTCCTTAGGGCACAGGATGAATTTTGTATGTAAGGAGTCATCTGGCCTTCACTGGACCATCCTTCAAGGGGAAGCAAGTAACACACTGCGGACTGGCCACGGTCAGAGAGGGGCTCCCCTGCTTCACTGGGTGGTGGGAGTTGGGCAGGGAGCAGTCCCTGCTCAGCCCCTTCCTCTCCTCAGTGTCCAGAAAATTGCTAATGCAGCAAAGCTTTGCTTCTTATATCTTAAGAATGGTTAGGGCAGAAAGATCCTAGAAACCCAAGAAATAACTCTCATAAAGGAAGAGCATGTAATTTAGTACATTTTAAAAAAAACCAAGCAATTATTTCCTCAACACCAGAATTTGCTGAAAGCACTCCAAGTTCTGTTTTGCAAGTGCCACAGAACAAAATAATTGTGCAATTAGTAATGCATCTCACATTTTGTGAAAGATTTTTTACTTTCAACACGTACAAAATGTAACATTTTGCTTTTCCATGGTGGTAAAACAGTGGCCATTCCTTCCTCCTCCTCCCTAAGTGCACTGCAGCATGTAATTAATAAAGACAATAATAAATATGCTTCACAAAGCAGGAGAGATGTGAATGGCAAGGGCACAGTGTGGATGGTTTGGGATTGCCAGAGCAGCCAGTGGCTTCCAAATATTAATTATAGCTCTCTGAAGAGGAGCTGTGCCCTCTCCAGCCCTGTCCAACGCCGCTCCCAGGCGCTGTGAAACCAGGGCCATTTGCCCAGGGTTGAGCAGCAGCTGTGTGGCCAAGCCAGGATGGGACCCCAGCTGCTGCCAGTGCAGGGCTTGTGTGTGCAGCCACCAGCTCCTGGTTACACGAGAGGGTTGCTCTTACTTCAGAGACCAGAGTGATGTTTCTGTAGCTCCAACATCCCCGTGCTCAATGCTCACAAGAGACTCGTCCATGTATGTTAACAAATGTCCCCTTGGTGTTGGCCTGGCCCATGGGAAAGGCTCTGCCATAACTTGCCTGGCTTGTATTTGGAGACAAACAAAACTGTTGCCTGGGCAATAGAATCCTCCTCCCTGCTAGGTACTGCTGGATAAACAGCTTTCCCTGCTCCTCAGCTCATGGCACACTGAGCCTGCTGCTGTGATGGGAAGCACTACCAAATCCCTTTCAGCAATTATCCTCCACAGCAGTGTCTCTGTCTTATGATTGCTCAGCTGCAATGGGCTGGGAGAAGGAGAGGGATGGCTGGGGGGTATCGCATTATGGAGTAACCAGAGATGTGGGATGCAGAGCTCTGCCTAGGTGGACACATCACAGTATGGAGCAATCAGGAATGTGGGATGCAGGAGTATTGTCTGGTAGAGCTCTGCCCAGACAGGTGCACACCACTGCTGATGCCCAGACCCTGCAGAGCAAAGAGGCTCTAGTGTGGGCTGGAGCCATGGTGGGACCAGAGTCACTGCGAGGTGCAGTGGGCAGGAGAGTGTGGCAGGGCAGGAGCTGGGCACACCTGAGGATGAGCTGCACCCACATGGAGAGGTGCAAGCCCCCTGCAGAGCCCATGTCAAGGGGTTTACTACCACCTGTGATGCAGGGGAAGGAGATCCAAGCACAGCACCAGTTGGGCTCAGTCCTCAGTCACCCTGGTGCAGCCTCAGACGTGTATCACCGACCTTCAGCTGCAAACCATGCGAGCAAGTTGATTTAATTACACATATTTAAATTGCTTTGTACACCACACCATACCCAGCCCAGCTGTGAGGAGGGAAGTGGGGAATTTAATTCTGAAGCTGCATCTCTGTCCTGTGGGTACCCAGGGCATTTCTGGAGCCATCCCTCTTCCCTGGCCCTTGCACACTCTGCTGAGCCCAGAAGCTCGGTCGGCTGTTTCCATGGCACACTGGCAGTGTTTTGGAGGCAGGGCAGAGAGGGCAGCCTGGCAGGGATGTGAGTGGGGGCTTTTTTAGTGCATGTTAACGAGATGGAGCCTGGCAGAAAATGAAGTCAGCAGGGGTGGGCAAGCAGGAGCCAGGAGCAGCTTATCGCTCCTCAGCAGAAAGGGATGCTTGTGGAAATGGTGGCTGCTACATAAATAAATAAGACAAACATCAAACACCTCGGCTTCCTGCAGTTCCTGGCCCGTGTGCCTCCCCCTGGGGTCCCAGCTGTATTTCCCCCCCAGCAGCTGATGTGGGATGCTGCAGGCAGGTGGCAGTGGGCAGAGGTGCTGAGATTGCTTTTTGCCCAGAACTAAATTGCCTTGGAAATTAAGGCTGCTGTAGTCACAGAAGAACCAGCATCCTGGGAGCTGGAGCAGGGCCTGTTGGTATGATAAAATGGACTATTTTTCCCTGAAAAGGAAAGTTTTTTGCCAAGAGAGATCTGGAGGACAGGAGAGCTGAGGTGCTTGGACTGCTCATCTGGGTCTGAAGCCAAAGGCAATGACAGTGCAAGACATGGTGTAACTGGTACTGATCATCCCCTTGTGCCTGATAATGTGGACTGACAAGCAATTGCTAAAGTACCAAATTCAGAACAAAAGCTTTCTCTAAAATGCTCCTTTTTAGGATAGCAAAGGCCCAGGCCACACAACAGGCAAGGGCTCTCCTGTCTCAGTCCTCCTCGTGTGAGCCACTGCTGCAGGGCAGCATTTTGCAGACTGCTGGGAATGGGGAACACAACCACAGATGGGATGTTTGGGGCTGGGGTTAGACAGAGAGGGGAGAGGGTATCATGCTGCCCTTCCTGGGCTCTTCCCCTGGGCTTTGACCCCAGTGCAGAGCTGGTGGCTGCAGGGCAGCCATGCTCTCCTGTGTTTTTGTAAGGGTTCAAAGAATCCTGATGGAGAAATGTGCCATTTCTCCCACTTCACAAACACACAACACTTTGCTTCTGTAAGCACGTGGAGCAGGGCCAGTGTCACCAAAAATGGTCTGTCCTCTGGCCTCAGTGGCAGCAAAGGCCAACTGAACCAAAGTGATATTTTCCCCAAAGACTGAAAGAGGCACAAATACTTGAATCCTAGGGATGAACCAGAATCCTGAACATGAGTGGACACTAGATGCCAAGGAGAGAACTAGAGATCTGGCAGGGAACACCACAGGGAGACAGGGTGAGCTGCCAGCTGTCTGTGTGCCACTGCCCCAGGAACTGCCCAGGAGACACCTCCTTTTCCCAGAGAAGCACAACCAACCACAGTAAGAGGTTTTCACATAGGAAAATGTGTAAAAGGAAAGACAGGGATGGAATAAATGGTCACAGGAACTATATGTGACAGGAGGAGTTGAAGTCTGAGTACTCTACGAAGGCTGGATCAACAGCCCTCAATATAAGAGTCTTCCTGTGGTATTTCTGTATTTGTGGAGGCAAAGGCTCTCTCCACAAGCTTTGTTCAGGGAGGCTGACCAGCTTTCCTCCCCCTTGGAGGGAAAGAGGCAATGCTGTCCCAGTTATCTAACCAGGACCTATTTTCAGCTCTCCTTTCTCACACAGGGTGTTAAAATTTATTAAAGTCAGTTTCTGCGTTGTTTTTGCTTCCTCAACATGCTCAGAACAAGTTCCTCATGACCTTCCAGCTGCTGCACTGTCCAGTTTCAGCTTGTGGCTCACCTCACCTGCCTCTCACGCTGGGCAAAAGCCAAGCTGCATCATACTCTCCTGTCTTGGTCTTCTCTTCTAGCAAACTTTTGTTGGCTCCACAGATTCAGACATGATGTGAAGCTTCACTGCAATCCAATAAAGCCAATAGTCCCTGGCTGGCTATTCTTTTTCTGAAAAACCTCTTCCAGTGGTGTTATCACTTCAGCAGACTCAGAGGAGAAACCTTACAAGGCACCTGAGGATTTTCATGCTAGAGAGTTCCAGTCCATCATCAATTCCTCACTGCTTGTGTTTTACCTGCCTGTGCAAAAAATCAGTGATTCTTCTTGTAAGATCTCCTTTATTCACCATCTCTTGCCTTCTTGGAAGGACTAGATAACAAAGAAGTGGGAAAAAGGTAAAGCTTTTAGCCCCAGATTAAGAGATGTCAGAGTCAAAGTCATAAAAACTATCACCATGTATACTTTGTGCCTTTCTTCCCAGATGCTTCTGCTACTTTATGCACTTTAGAGATGAATCATAAAGGAAAGGGAATTAAGATAATAATTTCCATTTGTACAAATATCAGGTGATTGAGAGCTCAGAAAACTTGCTCAAGGCTTCAGAAGGCGCTAGAAGAACCAAGAAATCTTGAGAGGTTCCCATCTGATTACAGGGAAGTTGAACACCTCGTTAGTACAACTCCTCCCCACTGGTTAGGTTTCAGCAGTGATAAGAAACACCTGTTTCTCCCCCTCCATAAAATAAAAAACCCCAAACCCTTTCTCCAGAAAAACAGAAGTGATTGTCCCTGGAGTGATTATCACCAATAGGAGGAGGTGAATAGGAGGGTGGATTTATCCTGATGATGAATTTATCTCTAAGATTCTTTCCCAGAAGGGCTACAGAGGAGCAGCCAACCTGGTCCATTGCCTTGCTTCATATCCACCTGCTTGCTGTTCTTGAGAACCTTTTGCCTTTTGAGATCAGCATCAGCAGCAAAAATCATGTCAGAACTGTACTTGGGGGGTCTCTGTTTAATGCTGCATGTCTGGTGCTGCCTAGTTGGACTCACCTCCATCGTGTCTCCCTCACTTCCAGAGCAAGCTGAGCTCATCAGCCTCCTCTAATAATGCTTGTTGTCTCCTTAGTTTCTGGCAGGAGGGTCAGCTTTTGTCTTTCAGTCTCTCGGTTTTGATGCTCCTGTTTCTTCCCTTCCCCTGCCTCCTCTCCTACCCCCACGTGCACCATCCTTTGATGAGCCACACTTATTAAAGACTGACAGGGATTTGCCACGTGTCACTTTAAAAGGTCCAGGGGCAGGAAGCTTTAATTGCCAGATTTTTCACACAGGGTGTTAAAATTTATAAAAGTCAGTTTCTCTGATTTTCCTTTTAATGAGATGACGACTGTGTGTATGAGATAACATTAGGTTCAAATGGTGGGAAACTCAGTGAGGGTTTAAGCAATCAGACCAAGAGGAAGAAAAAAAATAAAACCCAAACCTGTGCCAGATCCCATGTCTTAAGGACTTACTTTGCAACTTCATTCAAAGGTAAGAAACTGGGATCATTCTTCAAACAGTACAGCAAAGCTGGCAGACTTCTGAAAGGGCTTTCCTCAGGAAATGGAGCAGGAGGTGGGCTTTGGGTATTGTTTGATTTTCACAGCACTTTTGACATTTCAGCCACTGTTTCTGCAGGAGCAGGGTTGCCCCTGTGGAAACAAAGATGGGATGAACAACTACTCGGGGTTCACCCATCACCCAAGGAAATGCATTAAAGGACTCCTTATGCTCTGTGTTACCCAGATGTGGGCTACTCATCCTGTGCTCCAGCAGTCCCAGCCAGCACCACGACATTGGAGGCAGCAAGAAGGCTAAATCCTGTGTTCATGAGCCCCTGCAGCACAAACTAGTGCCTCCCAAGCACACAAAGTCACAACCAGCTGGAAGTGGGACCACATGAGTCCTGGCAAAAAGAAACCCTTTCCAAACTGGGACACCCTGAAAATATTCAAGCCATCAAGAAAAAAAGAAAAAAAGCTGAAAAGCTGAACTTTTTGCCTTGGCCACCCTGGCTGCTTCCCTCCCTTGCTTCATTTCCCCCTTCCTCCTTTCATTTGGTGGCACCTTCACACAGGATTCTGTTGCCCTACTTTTGCCCAGCCTTCTCCTAGAGATAAGATAAACGCTATTTTCAATTAACAAGGCTTGATTGCTGAAAGCAATAGGAGGCAGTTCATTTAGAGCCAGCAAATTAATTGAAATCTAAATGTACATAGTCAGTGTATTGCTGGGAGAGCAATTATCCTGTTGTTGGCCCTGGCCACGCAGGCAAGGTCTGTGCCTGCAGCTGGGCTGGGCTGAGCCGTGCAACCAGGAGGAGCTCACATTGCCCTCATCCTTCCTGAAGTTCCTTCTTCAGCTACTTTTAGCCCACTTTTATCTTTCAAGAGAAAGGTCTCCGTGGCTGTAACTGTAAATTAGAGCAAGAGGATGTGTCCTGGGATTTTGGCACTGGTGGGACCCAAAGTTGGTTTCTAAGCATCAGTCCGATAGGATGAGATCTTCCTCCTTACTCCTCTCCTCCTTTGGGAGGGCTTGTGCTGCATGTGAAATTAGAATCTGTGCAATCTTCACCAGCCGGATGGATTCCCTGCCCTTTGCAGCGCTTACCAGGACAATTGGTTATGGACACATGGTGGGATCTGGGGCCTTGGGAATTAATTTTTCCTTACATTATGCTTACACATGGCAAACAGCAGAGAGAAGGAAGGCAAAGCAATCAGCCAATGAAAGAAATATCCCATCATAAGAAAGATCTTCCATGACTTTTAAAGCTCAAATGCTTTTGGCCCTGCTGATTCCTGAGGGAGCCATTGTGGCTTCTGTATCCCTTGTGAGCTGGGCTTGCTCCCTCCTATCACCCAGGGTGACACCTCTCCTTAGGTCTGTAGCACCTAAGGTCTAGGGAAAACCCTTGGAATATTTACTCTCTTAAAACAGACAAAAATGGGAAAATCTCAAAAGTTGTCCAAGAACTGATTTGAGCCATGGGAGGGCACCCAGGTCTCCAAAGACTTCTCGGGTAACTTGCATTTTGGGCATCTCCTCTGCATCAAAGGCCTTCTCAGAGCTTCATGACTGTCATGAGGCATTCATTGGGGATGTGCAGCACCTGGCCCCTGGGTAAGCTGGATTTGAGTAGCGAGGAGACACCCACCTCACTCCACGGTGGCCTCATGGAGACATCCTACAGCTCTTCTGGAACACCTCACTAGAAACCTACTGCTGCACAATTTATATATCAGGGCACTGTAGAAGACAACCCACTCTAACATACAATCCACCCAGAAGTGGTAAAAAGCAGTAACTGTGAGCCAGTCTCTACCAGAGAGATTACAAACCCGTATCATGTTTTCCTTGCTGCACCTCGCTGCCTCCAAGCCAATTGGCACAAAGATGCTGCTTTTTTATTCCTGCACAAATCATGCTTTTAAGCTTTCCCTCCCTGCCAAGCGTGGGAGGAGCCCCACGTGTCAGCCCCGATAGTATTTCCGAGGCTGTTCTCGTCCCGGCGCCTCTCGAAGCCAGCAAACCTGGTGCTCGTATGAATTTTCTCTCACCTTCAAGAAGTGCTGACAACGGGGGCCGGAGCGATGCCCCAGTTCCAAAGCTTGGAGTGGAGCCGGCACGTTCTCAGGGAGCAGCTGAAGCTTATTAAATCAGAAAAGTAACACGTACGGAGCACCTTCCGCTCCTCCCGGCTCGCTCGGCGCCTTGTACCGGCTGTTTGGGGACGTGCTCCATCACAGCTCCTTGTGAGGTACTTGTTATGCACCAGCATCTGTTTTATCATCCTCCCCTTTCTCATTTTTTCTCCTGTCTACCAACTCAAAGGGTTCTTGCACCCCCGCTGCCCTTCTCCGCCTTGCTTTCCTCCCTGCTGAAATTTCAGGGCAGATTTCCCTGGTGGGAAATTTCAGGTGGGCTGAAAAACTTTTTGGAGAGATGATTTTGGCCCAGCTACCCCAGGGAGGGGAAAACCCTCTTGTCCTTGATAAGTCCATGGCCTAGTAACTTTCCAAGTAGGATTACAAACTCCTGGGACAGCTCGGAGAAGGTATTTCATAGATAGAGGCTGTTTAGGTGACAGTGGCCACCACACTGCTGGTAGGCACGAACATTAGCAGTGCTGGAATGTATTTCCTGCACCACTGAATTCCCAGTTATTCCAGTTTCAGGTCAGCCTTCCTAGTGATGTCTGGCCAGGATAGCACATAGCATTTTTGATGTCACCAAAGGTTTTTCCCAGCTGGAATTCTTGCTGTGACCTTTGAATGTGCCTACTTTTTCAAACTTTTCAGGTTTTTTAATGACTGTAGCATATTGTCCCATTTGGTGGCAAACATCCATGCTGTGACCAGCAAGTGCACCCAGACCTTCATCTGCTCTTTCGAGCCATAGTCTTACAGTCAGTCCCTCAATCACAATGTCAAACCACAGTCTTTCATTCTGCCTATTCCCCAAATTTAAAGTCTTCCAACTCTTCATGTGATTTAACAGTGGTTGCAAGATAAATCTTTCAGAGAAGCTCTGTGTGTACTTTTCTTCCACCCAGTTATGCTTTGCAGTACAACTCATTATCTTCTCTTTAGATGTCTCACTTTGACAACTCTTCTTTTATAGTCTTCATTTTAGCTAATGAGCTCCTCAACAAAATGAAATGTTTTTGTGAAGCTCATTTGCATTAAACCTACCACACCTCCCTCCCTTAGAAACACAGGCAGCTTCAGGAGAAAAACAAACAAAGCAAAGCACAGTAGTCTGTCAGGATCTGTCTTTGGGAAAGCACACAAGGCTTTTTCCTCTTGTTTGCAGACTGCTTGTATGAGCTTGGTTGTTTTTTCCCGGCCTGGAGATAAGTTGTATTTGCTCCTCCTGGCACACAGCACTACCTGATGCACTGTAGTTACCAAAATATATTTCCTGACCTACAAAGTATTTGGTTTTGTTTATTTCAGGATATGCATTTCTGAGTTTTGCCTCTGCTCACTGATAGAAGGTCTCCCTTGCCATGCCCTTATTCCTGTTGATGTTAGTGTCATACCTCTCCCCTTTGCACCAGCCTTCTGTGAAGCCCTGGGCACATAATTCAGCAGTTTTCAGGCTCTCTTTTGACCCCTTTTAATCTCCTTCCCATTATTCCTGCACAGCAGCCTCCTGTCTCTGTCAGCAGCTGAAGAACTCTTTGCTATTGAAGGGATTAAGCACCAGTCCCACAGCCTGAGATAAGGAAGCTTTCCTTCCTACACTCCTGCTTGGGGAACAGCTCAGAAGCCAGAAGGAAGAAGGCAGTGACAGAGTTTCCCCTCCTACCTGTGGTATTAAAAGCAAGTGAGTGGCTTTTCTCCCATCTCCTCCATAGTTCCAGGAGAGGATGCTGGCAGCAAGGGATTGCAGGAGCCTCGCTGCATCAGGGCAGCAAAGTGCCTGCCTCAGCCCTTCTGGAATCTCAAGAAACACAACAGTAAAAAGAGGGAGCGTGAACTGGAGTTTCTCTTGCCTTACTGCATCAAACCACAGGCTGTTCCCTTCCTCTCTGTCATGACACAAACTCCTGTCATAGGAAAATCCTTTTAAAAACAATGAGGGTTTGCAGTGTGGGCATGTCCGTGTGTTTCTGGCAATACTGAGCTCTGGGCTCCATGGAAGGGGTCAGGATGGTCTCAGTGAAGCAACCTTCTGACTGTAGCAGAGGGAAGCCCTCTGGGAGCCAGAATACTGGGAAGTATCTGTCCTTCTGCCCCAGCTTCTTGTAAAGCACCGATCCCATGGATCTCTTTCTATGTTTTATGGGGGTTTTTTTGTTTTGTTTTGGTGTGGTTTTTTTGTTTGTTTTGTTTTGTTTAATTTTTTCTTTTTTTTTTTTCCCTTCTTTTCCTGAAAGGAACAGGGGCTGCAGCCCTTTCTGTGCCAATTGCTGCAAAAGAGGATCCTTGAGTCACTCGGTCTGTACTCAAGCTCTCTGAATGCTTTCTGGATAATCAGCAAATGCACTAAAAAATGGCATATGGTCTGTGAGGGGTGGGGAGATTTCTCTTACAGCAGAGTGAAAACACTTCTTCAGATGAAACCTGAGAGCTGATCACACTGTGGTCATGTGGCTGTGTCAGGATCCTGTCAAAATACATCGCAGCGTAGATGGAGGTATCTGACATCTTGCTGAATCCTGCCAAATGTCTGGTGGGATCTCAGAGAGGGTTGTTAGAGCCTAAAATTTGCTTACAAGTCTCTGAAAGTGTATGGCTTGTGGCTGCCAGGGCTGCAGCTATTGCCTGTCAGGGATGGCAGTGGTTGGCCTGGGGCAAACTGGCCACAGAGGGGTTGACTTAGATTTTCCTTTGATTGCTCAGTGAATGCAATAATTTATTGCTTTCCTTTGGAAAGAACAATTAACAGCAGCAGGGGTTACCCTTTCATCCTGCCCTATGGATTATTACACCAAAGGGCTTTTGTTGTGAGGACATAGAGGTCCTCATATTTCCTTCTCCAAAGAGCTGCTCTTTGTGCTCATATTTGATTTTTTTGGGGGGGTTGCGGCTTTATTTTTAGCATTGTGAGCATGCACACAATTCTCACTTTGAACGTATCAATTGCTGCCCATTTAGGAAGATCAATGCTTTCTCTAAAAGACCTTGTGAGGTTATATTGCTTCCAACTCAAAAAGTCCATCAGGAGCTAAGAGTATATAGAATTTACTATAATTCAAATGCTTCCTTAGGGTAAGAAAGTTTTCCCAAGTTGTATCCATGTCTCTTCCTACTTCTCAGCTGAGCCAGGACTGTCTTGTGATGACTGTTGTCAAACAGACCCAGTTCAGCACACAAATGGGAAAGAAAATCACAGCAGCCTTTAGCCAGTCTTTCCCCATGTTTATTAGATTGGAATTTGAGCTTCTGATAACCACTGTTAGATAAAATCCCTGAAAAACAGAGAACATGGAAACCACCTCTGTGGCAAGGGACCTCTGGGCTACTGGCCCCCATCCTGTTCTGTCCTGGACCTCTTGTCATAAGCTCCCTGTGTCCCACTTTCCTGCATGAGCAGGGTGGAGATGGGATGAAGGTGCAAGCATGAAAATGCAATATGGATAAAAAGGGCTGGAAGTGATTTTCTATCTTTCAAAATAAAAAAAATATAATAAAAAAACCAAACCAAAAAGCCCTCTCAAAACATATGTTGGCAGATGCTTCGTTCAAAACACTTCATGGAAATCTCAGGATTGTTGCCTAACCAATAATTGTGGTCTCTTTGGGGCTGGCCCTTGATTGCAAAAGGTATCTTCAGAAAGCTTTTAATCCTGCCCCTCTGCCCTGCCTGGGGGTTTGTGCCTCTGTGCTATGGCTTCCCAATCATAGCCCCTATTCAGCTCCACAGAGGAGAGGCAGCAAGAGGCCCTTATATTTTAATAGCAATAATATTCAGCACTTAGACAGGTGTTAGAGGGCTCAGCTGAGCTGTTAAGGGTCTCCTGCCTGTGGTGAGTGCCAGTGAGCACGGGACTCTCGGGTTCCCTCCTGAACCACAATTGCTCCTGTGTTCACTCTCAGCTCCAGGCTCCATCTCCTCTTCCCTTTCCAGCCTGCTCTGTCTGCAGATCAGAAATTTTCCAGCTGAAATCACCCACCCACTGGGACTGGGATCTCAGCTTTCACAGACCTTCCCCATGTCCAGTGCTGAGCTGAGTTGGACTGTGGGGCTATGAGTGTGAATAACCTGTGGCAGGTAAAGGCTCATAGTAATTTCCCCCCTCTCTGTAGCAAAGCAGGCTGGCAGTGAGCATGGGGCCTCAAGGGCACTGTTGGTTTTGCAGTTTGCATGTGAAGTGCATCTCTTCTGAGGCTGCCCTCAGGAGCTGGGAAATGCCCTGCCCAGGCAGTGGACACTGATGTGGGATCGGGGCTGCAAGGTGCTGCTGAAATCCTTCCATGGCTACAGGATCCACTGTGCTCCAGCTGAGAATCACCAAGCCACAGCAACCTGATTACCTGTGGCTCAGGTGTTGGCAGATTTTTCATCCCTGCTGTGGTGGTGCTGCTCGGGGCTGTGTGGGGTTGCTGGTACCAGTTATCCCTGTGACTCTGCTGTGGGGTGAAGATGGGGGTGGAAACCCAAGGCTGCCCACTGGTGATGGTGGTTTCCTGTGAATGTTGTGGTTTTGCAGAGCAGTGCAGTGGGTGGTTTGTAATGCTGACCTGCTGGGAAAAGGGACATGTCACCTTCCCTGCTGCCACAGCTGCAGCCCCTGCAGGCTTCCTGGTGTTAGTGGAGAGAGCTGGATCATCCCTAGGAGGAGCTGAAACACTTTCATTATTTTGGCTTATTTTTGTCTTTTTTTTTTGGTCCTATTTGGAAAATTGTCCCAAGCCACTCTGCAGCCAGTATGCCTGGAGTGTGTGCAAAGGTATCAGCCATTTCCACCCTGAGCACAGCTGCTCTGGTCCAACTGGGTTGTGAGGCCATGTACCCACCTGGGACTGGGTGCATTCCTGCATCTACCAATTGCTCTGATGGGGCCAGGTCCTTGCAAAGGAGATCTGGGTGCAGAATGCCTTAAACCACCACAGCACCTCCCCAGGGCTTGGCTGCTGGGCAGGGGATCTTCTTGCTCAGGTTTTTGTGTGCTTTTGTTAAAGTGGATGTTCAATGAATTGATGAGAGCTCAGCACCATGTGCAGGTGTGATGGACAAGGAGCAGGGGAGAAGGGGTGGGAGGGCAGTAGCCCCCAGAAAATAGTGCTGTTCCTCCAAACGCTATGGATCACTTTGTAGGGACACTTATAGATGAGGAGCACTTTCTTTAACAAATACGGATCTAATGGATTAGGTCTGATCTAATTATGCATTCTGCATTAAGCTGATGCTCCCACTGTCTGTGGCTGCTAGCATAATTAAACTTAATGTACTTTTAATGATGTCTTCTTAACTCATGCATTCATATATGATTAGAATCAAACAGGACGAGCTGTCACGAGTCCAGGAGAGCTCTTGCGGCAGCTCCTGATGGGACTCATGTTGAAATATTAATAATGCAGATTTCAAGGTTAACAACATTGGTTTTGAAGTGAGGAAAGCTTGTCACGCAGTTTGAGCTAATCTGAGGCAACAAAACGGCTCCCCTTTCAAGTTTCAGCCTCTTGCCATTTTACACATGTGCTCCTGGGAGCAGGGGAATTTAAGTTTTACTTGGTAAAGATGTTGTTAAATAAGTGGACTGCACTGTGGGCAGCAGCTACCAGAGAAGCTGGGACAGTAACTGTGTGGGCACCTCTCAGGGAGTTGCTGGATGCTCTGTCCTGGCTTCATTCCTCTTCCCTTTTCCTGCTGCTTTTCTGGAAATTTGGAGCAGTTTGTTCCGGAGTTTGGCAATTAGAAGGCAAATTTTACTTTTCTCTCTGCTCCGATTTGATCAAGTGAGACCAGGCTCTGATCCCCCTCCCAGCCTCTGTTAGCTTTGTCCACAGCCTCCTTGGCACAGGGAATGTGCTCCCTTTGGCTATGAACCATCTTGTGTGATGAGGACTGAGGGAACTTTGGCATTGCTACCCTGGACCCAGCATCCTACATGAAGCAGGCAACAATACTGCAACGAAATGTTGGGGTTTTCCCCCCTCTTATTCCTGTTTTTATGGAAAATTATTTTTTATGGGCTAAGGGCCTGTCAGACAGGTTGTCTTTTTAGTTCCTGAGAGCAAGCTGCGAAATCGTCTGAAATCCTTCCAATGGGAAAGCATTGATTTATTACACTGTAATACTGATGTGAACAACACCATGTACCTTTCATCTAAAAAGTCAGGACTTATAGAACACGGCATGCCATTAATTTTGATGCCAGCTTGAGCAGGGAAGGAATTACTGCTGAAGGGATCCAGAGAGCATGTTAAACCAGGCCTGCAGAGCAATGAACATACTTTGTGGCTGTTACATTATACCCTGTTGGTCCTTAGGAATAAGAAGCTACTTTGACAGCTTATTTGGACAGTCAAAGGCATCTCAATATCTGTGTATGCATATTTGTGTATGTGTACTACACAAATAGTGCATGAGAAAGGGATGAGCAAACATCGGCTGCTTACACTCCCCCGTATTCCTTCTGGGTGTGAGGATTACAGTTTCACTGCTCTGGAGACAGATGTCCCTTTGCACAGGTTCAGCAGGTGAGTTCACTTGGGTACCAGCTCAATGGAGGTGATTCCCAGCGCCCTACCCCTCTCCATCCCCAAGCCAGCTGTACCTCCTGGCAGCCAGACAGCAACGCCTCCCAGGGAGAACTGCACACCAGCAAAAGGGGGATTAGTCTCAGTGCTCTGGGGACAGCCAGGTAAGTCAGCACTTTGCAGGATTGTGGCTCCATAGAACATCCCATTTGCAGAAGGGCTACTTGCTGCCCAAGTACAGTGTGATGGGTTATGGGATCACTTCTGCCCATTGTGGAGCTGGATTCACATCTTTGCCCCATCCCAAAGTTATTTGCTTTCTAAAGCCGTAGGGTGATAGAGACTTATCTCCAGTGAGGCAACACCTTGTACAAATCCAGAGCCTATTCCAGGTACTGGAGAGGAGAAACTGGCAGTGCTGATGGTGGAATTGATGTACAGATGGAGGAGAGATGAGGATGGATAGAGGGAAATGGAAAGTGATGCTGAGTGGAGAATCCCAGAGTGGGATTAGTCAGGATTTTGATGGAAAGATCAATCTCAAGCTACCCCTCCATGCCTAGGAGAACCTTTTCCTGGCCCTTGCACACTAAATTAATCCCTCTTATACATTCAAATCATCAGGACAAAGTGCCTGGGAAAAAAAAAGAGCAGCTCTGTGTAAGAAGAAAGCTGGAATGGGTGTCATCTTTGTAATGAAGCTGGAGCTGGAGCAGTTTTGTCTTGCATCCTTTGAGCTGGGGTTTGCATGTGCATTTTGGCACAAAAGCCCTGCCCTGCTATGGGCTGGTGGACAGCTCTGCATGGCACAGTGATATCTGTATATTTCTGTTGATTAATTACTTAACTGAGTAACAGAGATGAGAGCATGGGGGCTTCAAGTGGGCTGGCAAGACACAAAACCAGCACTAGTGGATGACAAATTGATTTGTACTTATAGGCAACATGAAGGCAAATGGGGGATCTCTGTTTAAGAGAGGCCAGCAACCACAAAAGCTGCCAGAGAACAGGACACACAGGTCTCCAAAAGGTAGTCTCCAAAAGCAGCTGGTACTTTGGCTGGTGGGAACAGTCCCCAGGACGGAGTTTCAGAAAAACCTCCCCTCTCTAAGCCCCCAGTCTGTGCTGTTATTTCTCATGACATGACAATGAAGAGTACCAGCAGTGTCCTACGGGAGCCACACCCCACTGTGATGGGTCAGCTAAGCTCTGACATGTGTCTCCATGGTGGACATGTTAGAAACGTGCACAGAAATGTTCTCCTGAGGACCCAGAGCCGTGTGTGAGGCTTGGGTGACTGATCACATCATTGAAAATTGAGCAGGAACCTGTGTTCACAGTGAAAACTTCCCCATGTCTCCCCAAACTTTTGAGGCTGAGTTGCTGGAGCTGAACAGGTCAGTGGTGCCCACTGGGTTACAGCAAACATTGGTGCAGCCTTGCTCTGTCCCTTCACTGAACTTTGATGATTAAGTTCTCCTTGTGTTTGGTGGCAAGTAGGTGCATGGCCAAACAAGCCCAGCCAAGTATTGTTGGAGCATCCCAGCTTTGGGTCCTGATCCCATAGGATCAGGAGTGAACTGAGTGAAGGATCTGTTCCTCACCTGCTGCACTTCAAGGTTCAGTGTTTTGGTTTTTTTTTTTGCTTCGACAACTGCTGAACGTGGATTCTTGCTGGAAACTTTATTACAAGGAATATTTGCTTATACCACTAGGAGGGAATTTTGTCCTGTTTATGCCAAGATATAAAGGAACATTCCTTGTTCATTTCTGCAACCTCACTGCGAACCAGGAGCAAACCACTGAGCAAGAAGGGCATTTTGAGACAGAATCCAAGCCCACAGCACAGTACTGGATGCCCAGGGAGTTGTGGAAGACCAAAATGGGCTGATCCAGCATAGTCTGCTCATGGGAAATCACTCCTTCAGGCCCCATTGCTTGGGAATCTCCTGTTCTGTGAAGCCTGTGGATTCCCTACTCCTTTCAAAATGTATTAATTCTGTCCCTTGCTGATTCTATATTTAAAACGTACCAGTGGGTAAAAAACCAGCTTGTGAATGCTGGAGATCTTGAATCTATAACCATGACCCTGAGGGGTGAGCTGGGATGCCTGGCCAAAAGGCACTTCTGTGTTTCAGCTTTCCCAGCTGGTAAATGGGAATGAGGATGTGGGAAGGGAAGTCCTTCCAGATCTGTGACACCAAGTGCTACATAAAGGCATGACATTAATGAGTATATTTTACCTCAGTAGCTGTCAGCATTTGCATAAATAACTAAGGCCCTTTTTAAATCCTCCTCTCTTTCCCCCTTAAACAGGATTTTGGATGAGGAATTTAGAAGGTCAGTTGTGTGAAAACTGAGTGAGAAACATTTAAATGTCCAAGCCTCTGAAACAGCATGGAAGCTCCTAGGAAAGCTGATCCTGGGAAGGATTTTTGGACCAGTGCTGGTTCTGAGTTATCTCTGACCTAGCCATATCTTCTGTCTCTGTAAAACCAATCTAAAATCCTCTGTTAGCCCTCCTCAAAAAAAACAACCCCACAAGACTCCAAAGGAAGCAAAATCATTAATTTTGAACCTAATGAATATTTAGTTTCCTTACTCTTGGGTAAATATTAGATGGATTCCCAATTTCAACCTGAAGCAGTTTATTTGGCTGCTGTTCACAAGTCAGACACAGCAAAAATCAAAGAAATCTTTCTTGATTCAGGTTGGGTAATATTGCCTGAGGGGTAACATCATTTTCATTTCCACACATCCAGCACTGGCACAAAACGGCATGGACAGGTATGAAAAATAGATCATGGATCCTTGGTGCTAAAATTCCAGCTGATAGTTTCATCTTTGTGTAAATAATAATTACCAATAAAAATGTCGCTTGAAAAAAAGAGAATGTGAAAAGAAAAACACCATTGCATTTGATAAAGCAAAATCCTTTGCAGTGCTGCCAAAAGAAAAAAATAAAAGAAAGAAAGAAAAAACAAAAGAGAGTTAAAACAAATATAGCTCTTAAATAAAAGATCCAGGTACCAAAGAGCAAAATTTAATGAAAGCCAAAACTGTTAAATATGGAATCCTGTTGAGAAAAAATGTCAATGTCTTTAAGAGTTTTACCATTACTCTATTTTTAAGAAAAGTGTAGTAAAAATACATATTACAAGTTTACATTTTCCACGCTTTTGTAAATATCATCTTTTTTTTTTTTTTTTTTTTTTAACCCCTCCACTGATCAAAAGCCTTTGACAGCTGCATCTCACATCTTCACATCACAGGTGGCCAGTCCTTGCACTGCTGCTGCTCATGAGACCGTCCAGCTGCCGTGACCTGCTGCCACATGGTCCTGTTTTTGGAGGAGGATGGGGCACTGATGGGTTTCAACAGCCTGCTCCCAACACAGCAGCCAGTGGTGCACTGTCACAGCAAGGTCCAGGACACAGCTGGGCCAGGAGATCCATCCAAGGGCTCTGGGCATGGAAACGGGCCAGCCTGTGGGATGCCTCCCCTGTGCTAGCACTTACACAGAACTGAAGGTAAAATTAAGAAAAGCATGTTAAAAATAAAGATAAACAACAGAAACATCCCGAAGTGGAGTTTGGAGTGTCTGATAACAGGGTTCATGTTCAGTGACGAGAGGTGAGGATCACAGCGGTTTTCAGTGGTGGGAGTGATGAAAAACAAACTGGCACAAGGCATGCTGTGCCCAGGCTTAGGACCTTGACTTTGACTTGCTGGTCTCCAAAGTGTTGCATGACAAGTGGGTAAGTGGAACAGGTGCTGCAGACCAGGCTGGTGTTAATGATGGTAAATGTATTGCTCTGCAATTTGTACACTGATGGAAACTAGTATTCCTGCAGCTTCCAGTTGTACTTCCAGATTCTCCACATAGACCTGTGCCAGTCATTAGTCTGTATAATTTTTTCTTCACCTGCCTCCCTTCTTTTAGTGCTCCTCTCTTACAACATTGCAGAAAAATAAAGAAGGAAAAAAAAAAAAGAAAAAGATAAAAAAAATGAGAAAAATCAGCTCAGAATGCTCCAATAGCAGCTCAGTCCCCAGACAGATATTTGTTGGGCCCTGTGAGAAAATTTGAACTTGATTTGCCATCAGAGATGGGCGTGTGAGATGGTACAAGGCTAAGTGGGGTCACTGTGGTCCCTGCCCCATATATTTGCTCCCTCTCCAGATGCTCTCCTGGTAATCCTTCACTTCTGGGGAGGTGTCTCAGGCCCACCAGGGTAGGAAGTGTTTGTCTGTCCATGCCAGAGATTCACAGAACGAACCTTTTGTGCAGTTCTAGAAAACCATCCTTGCCCCCTTGATCTCCATGCCTGTGGTTGGAGTCCCAGCTGCCTGTCTGGCACTGCAGGTTTCTGCAACACTGAGTTTGGGGTCAGCAACCTCCTCTCCTGGCTTATGGATGCTTCCCACTCTCTAAGGACACAGGAGTGGGAATCTGCTACTGTTGGCTTTGTACCCAGACAGGCCACAACTTGACAGGGAGGTTGAGTTTGACCAGCCCTGATGCTGTTGAATGTCACAGTTAGCTTGAATTAAGCTCTTGTAGGATCTCCTCCTTGGTATGCTTCAGCAGCTCCTTCCAGGAATCCATTCTGGCCAACTATCTACAAAATGTCCCTCTTAGTTAGAAAAAATGGCCATAAAGGGATTTCAGAGCAGAAAGGCAGGAATATTCCCATTGCAGCCCCATGACTTCTAGCGTGTTGTACTGGTTAATAGGCAGCCATCTAGAACTGGATGTCTTGAGGTGGTCTATTCCTGGCTCAAGGTGGTTCCCTTAAGTGACCACCAAAAAGGGAGCACACACAGAAGCTAAGCAATGAAGAAATGGTTCACAATTGCTTATTAGCCCCCAATAACCTCGGCACGATAGTCGCATGTGAGGGGAAACCACATTTACTTTCCCTCTTGCATGAACAGCTGCCATGACCATGATCTTAGACCAACCATCTGCTCCAGTCTGCCATGCATTGTGCTCTCCACTCCAGGCACATGATTCTTCTCTTGAACCGCCACTCACCATCTCTGGAAGAATTACTTCTTTGCCCTCAAGTTACCTGGGGTTTCCAAACTCACCCATGACTTTTCCCCCTGTAAAACAGCCTCATGTTTTTGTTCAGGTTCTGTCTTGCATCAAGTCCTTCCTGCTTCAGGGAGAGCTGGTCGCAGCTCTGTCTGCCTCACTGCAGCAACTCCACAGCCCGAGTTTCACAACAGAACAACAAAGGCAGAATCACGATGGACAAAAGGGGTCAGTGATGATGCCCTGCAGGGAGTTCAACTTGCCATATATCGTTTTGTCTTTTTTGCTGTTAGTAGCTCAGACATTGTGGTTTGCATCCCAAACTAAACCAGATTGAAGGACTGAGCAGGGAAGGGGAAAAGGGCTGATGTTACCCTGACACCACAGGAATTAGTAAGAAAAAATATATATATTGCACACACTAAGACTTATTAACAACCAAGTTAAAACAAAATGGCATAGTCCTCATTAGTGTTCCAGTGGTTCTTTGATCAGGGACGGTTCACGAGTCTGTGAAATCCCATTACACTCTCCTTATTGCAGTACAGACCTGTTTCTCTTCTCCTGCCGGTGGATCTGTTTGCAAATAAAAAGGGAAATAGATTTGATTTCCTTGAGAAGATCCATCCAATTGTCCCTTCTGTCATCATCTTTTCTCTTGTTGGTGTTGGGTATGTTTTTTGGCTCTGGAGGGGTGGAGTTGGGCTGTCCCTGCTCTCACCCAGGCAATGGGTCAAAAGGCCAATTATAATCCCGTAGCTCCCAGGGACATGCCAGTGCTGTGGCTCATGCATGGGATCGTCTGCATGGATTTGGGGAAATCGTGGCTGACCACACGTCCATTTTCTCCACTGCCTCCTGCTGCAGCCGGCCTGGGAAGGGTTGATGTCCGTATGGCTTCGTTGATTGATTGCTGTGGGATTAAACAAAAACCCTTTTTAGGAAAGACGGGGGGGTCTCCCCCTGTCCTTAGCAATGTTGGAAAAATTACAGTATTAACCAGTGTTGTCCTTCTTCTGCTGTTCTCTCCCTCCTTGTCTCCGTTCAAACTCTCAATTTCTGCATGTCCCCACTGCATCTGCTCTGTTAATTCGCACCTCTTCTACATGCAAAATTAAATGTTTCAGCAGTATTTTGGGGTATAAAGCATCCGTGCCATATGCAAAAACTATTCAAACTCTACAACATAAGAACAGTCATCCTGGATTTGAGCAGAGGTATTATAAACACTTCCCCCATACAGATGCTATTACTACTCCAGGCCTGTTCTGCAGGGTGGACTCTGACTCATTGCAAGCATATGTTAAACTTTCCTCATGTGAGAAGTTGAGTATGTGCCTATGTTTTTGTCTACAGTGATGACTGAGGCAACTAGGAAATGCAAACCTAATTCAGGAAACCGAATCTTATCTTCCTGTTCAAGATAAAATGTTTGCTTTCAGAAACCTAAGGAAACCACCTGTGTAGAACAATTAAGCTAAAAGATGAAGTCAGTTTGGTTTGTTTGCACTCAAGCTACCTCCAAGAGCACCATCATTCTTTCTGCTCTGGGATATTAAGGTGAAGAATGATTCATAACAGACAAATCTAAAACAGCTGCTCAAAACCAGTCAGCTTACTGCTTTGCTGGGCCTGGAGCAGCTTTGTGGTCTGGTGGGATCTGCAAGTCACCCAGGGAATCTGTAAGGACTTGCTGAGCAGAGGTTGGATTCAGAGGGGTGTCTGGGCCAAACCCCAGAGAGAGCCTGGGCTCTGCTGACTGGCTTTGTGGGGCAACCAGTGATGGGAGTCAGCCAAAGGAACAAGCTTAGAGAAGGTATTAACACTGGGAACATTGACTCCTTCCCATAGTGGCTGGTTTTAAGACGGCAAAAGCACCCCAGGCTAACACTGACGTGAGTTAGTGGGTCATTTCAAGAACACAGGGAAGCCAGCAGCAGGACAGAATCTCCTTAAGACTAAAACTATGGAGCTATTGCACTCTGCCACTCTTTCACTGTCTATTTGGGCCATGCCTAGCTTTACAGTGTAGGTAGAAATTATAGTTTAATTTTTGTATTTCCAGGGACATTAACTGCTCACATTATCTTACCCCTGTGCTCAAGGAACCTCTCATTGCCTGTAAAATTTCCTGAACCTCAATGGGAAAAGAGCTGTAGCACATTTTCAGTGCATTAGAAATGTTATTATTACTGACAAAACATTATGCATGTTGTGAAATGATGACATAAAATCCAAAGGATCTGTTGTTTATTCTGCTTTTGATTCTGGGTGAGTTTCAGTGAAGACAAAAATCTGTCTGGATTTTTTGAAACTCACTTCATACTTCATATACTCATGCTGAATTCCATGCCCATGGGAGAGGTCAAGATGAGGAAGAAAAGGGATATGTTCCATATCTCACTGCCTCCTTGTACACCATGGTATCTGTGTAAGGGACTGTCTCCTAGTCATCTGAGCCAAGATATACTTGTTCCACAGATGCTGCATTAAATGTGTATTCCCAAAGCTCTCAAACCTAATCCACTCTTGACACGACACTGAAACGTAGGCACACAAAAATTTAGGGCTGAAGCAGATCCCTTGGGTTATAGGAAGTATGCTTCTGCAAGACCATGACAGGGTGGAGTTAAAAAAAACACTACATGAGGCATTGGAGGCCAATTTTTCTCTAAGAGGGCAAATAATGCTGAATTTGGAGGCCCACATCATCCATTCCAGGGCAACAATGCCATGAGCATATATTGCTGTTGTCAGCCTGGAAATGGTGCCAGCAGGGTGCCAGCAAAGGGAACAACAGGATGTGGTTCATTACTGTGCTCCCCCAGTTTTATCTTGCTCTTAATCGCTTGGGTTTGGGAGATTTTTTCTCATTGCAGTAACACTATCACACCAACCCCAGCACACTTAATCCATGCTGCACAAGCATTGCCATACTCTGCTTTTGTTAATTTTGAGGAATTTGGACTTGTTCCTGTTCCCGTTTGTGCTATGATTTTGCTCTATATCTGGATTTTAAATTAGCATTATGCCACATGTCTGATCTTGCATCAGCTCCCCACTACAGCGCATTTGACCCTCTTTTAGCTTCCTCTGTTGCTCCTATTCCTTTCTAGCAAGTTGAGTGACAGGGTCACTCTGTTAGCCCTATGTCTTGGCTTTCCACCCATGGTCTGGGCTGCATCCGTCTCTGCAGGCAGCTTTGGAGCCGGGGTAGGACCAGAGAGAAGGTGTGAAAGGCCGTGGAATGGGTTGCCACCTTCATCCGCTTTGATTCACTCCTGGACTTGTAACAAAACTCGATTAAGGCAACCAGCATGGCCAGTCCGAGCCCTCCGATGAGGATATAGAAAACCCCCGCCACATTGATGAGACTCAGCGCGCTCGTCTTGTCCTGGAAGAGGAAGGAGAGGGAGGGGTGGGGGGGGGAGGGCACGTGGGAAGGAGAACAACAAAATTAATATGAAATTGCTCTGGGAGGGATGCTGCACAATATAGCAATGTTGGCATTACATCATCTTTCTCTTTAAGTGAACAAGTGACATTTCTAAGAGCATTTTTAAATTTTTTAATTCAGTGTCTAGTAAATCTAATGTTTCCCTCACACAAACAAATAAACATTTCTTCAGCAATGCGACTCTTTGTAAAGGTTTGGGATCTCTGTTTTTCCATCAGCTAACTTAAGTGCTTATTTTACCCAAAATGTCTAGTTTGAATTATTGATTAAACGAGGAAAAAAGATTAAAGTTTTCCTCCTCTGTGACATTTGCTCATCCCTGATGTCTCGCCTGAAATAACCTGTTCTCTTGGAAATGCTCATTCCTTCGTTCCTGGATTGTTTCCCCCGCAAATTCTGTTGCTGGGCAACACATTGAAATGGCTGGGCTTTTTCCTTTTTTTTTTTCTTTTCCTTCTGAATGTTAGGGTTGAGGTGACACCTGAGCTGTCCTCAGAAACTCATTTGATTTCTATGTAATAAGGCAGTTATTTCATATGCAATCAAGACCTGCTGATGCATGTCTAAGCTAATTATTTGGTTGGCAATAAATAGGGCTATTAATGGGCCGCAACTCACATTCAGCATCTACATTCTGATTTTACAATTGCCTAATGAATTGTCACGGCTCTCTGGGGAAGAGGCAAGTATCAGAAATACTCCTTTCACTGCCAGGGAAACCAAGTGATGTCACCCAGCACAGCTTTCAAAACCTTCTCCTCCATGTTGACCAGGTTGAGCTGGGAATAATCTGGGCAGCAACACGACCCCAAACTTGACTGAGCTCCGTGTACAAAGCTCCTGTTTCTAGGACAGGCTTCTCTATAGCGCAACCAGACTGAGGTTCCCTGCTCCATGGCTGCTGCTGCTCTGCAATATTGACTCGATACCTATTTGCTGGTAGAGATTGTGCAGGGCCAGCACGACATGCCAGTGCAAACCTGTTGGAGTGACCTGACTCTGACCAGCATTGACAGCCCTGCTCCCTGGATGTGGGAGGACAATTGCATCTGTCTCACTTGAGATGTAGCCACACATTTATATCTATGTCTGTAGAAGTGTCTGCAGTTGGTAAAGAAGCCTCTGTGCAGCTCTTGGTGTTCTGTGCTGCTCCATGGACACGTGGACCAGTGGGTGGCACAGCCTGTTCCTTGCCCTTGTAGGACAGTTGATTCACTTCCTTTGCTTGGCAGGTTTTACAATAAGCAACCCACACTTTTTGGGAAGGGTGAGGATTCAGGAAGCAGAAAAGTATATTGGAGCCATGTTGAAAGTGTCCAAAATGGAACACCAACATGAGCATGGAAGGTTTCTATACAAAAGCAGTCTGCCTGACATCAGCACTGTCTTTCAGGCAAGTATGCTTTTCAAAAGGATCTTGTCTTTTTCTGTATGAAGGTTTGATGGCAAAAAAATTAACTCTCAGAGCATGAAAATATTTCAATTTTCAAAATTAAAAAAACCCTTCCTGTAACAGAACTTTTTTTTTTTTTTTAATTAGAAGAAAAGAGGGCTGAAGTCAAGAATGCTAAAAAGATAATTCTTTTTCTATTTCTCCTTCCTCTGACCCACTGCACATGTGAGCTGCCAAGCTTCTGCCCAGCTGAAGCTCTGGTTGTCCAGTATCATGAGGAGCAACTTTTCACCCTGAACCCTCTGCTGAAAGATGCTGAAGTTGGTGTGGGGCCACTCCTGTGGAGTTTCAGTTCCTGAAAAAAACTCCACGAGTGATCTCATTTTCCATACTTTGCAGGTGGACATCACTTTGACAGGAGATTTGCCGCTGTCTCCGTGTGCTTTGCACCGCTGCAGATGTGACAGCTGCCGCTGGCAGGAAGGTTGGGTTCCTCCCTTCATACACTGGTCAACTTGTGATCTGGCCAATGAAGCATTGGGTGTTCTCTGGAATGAGAGATTTCTACATTTTTCCTCTTAATTTCTGCAGTTTCAATACTTGTAGGATTATTTCATCTGGTCTTTTCTGATCTGCCTTCTTGCATTTTTTCCTCCAGGCTTGACTTCACATTTTTTTCAGTCATCTCTTCTCTGCAGATTACTGGGCATACTTTTAAGCACCAGCTGGGAAATGCAGGCAGTTTTTTAGAGAAGATATAGAAGAGCAGAGCAATTACTCTCAGGAAACTGGATTGCAACACATCAGCTACTTTGCCTTTTTAAATTTGGTCTGAAAGGGCTACATCAGCTTCAGGGAAGGATAAAGACACTAGAGGTGGGCTGCCCTCCTTGACATCCTAATCTTTTAACCTGGCTCCTTAATGAAATGTGGCTGATTAGCACATGCTCTCTGCTCAGAGGGAAGAATGGGGACAGGGATGCAGGTGGAGCAGCCTGTTTGTCTGTGTATTACTAATAATTTTCAGGCTATACTTTCACCTTGAATTAGCAGAAGTGTGGAGATCTCCAAGATATCAGAAACCCACCAGCTTTGTGAAAAAGTATGACACTGTAGAGAAGAGAAAATCTATTGATACTCTCACTCAAATAAATGTATTTATGTATATAGATAAATGTATATATAAGGATCAGAGACTCCACAGGGGCCTTTGACTTGCAGACACGGATCCTTAGGAAATGTGTCTTCCTTGGCTCTGTCGGGCATGGGAATACAAAAAGTTCAAGTTTTATTTGCCACGATATTTATTTCCACCCCCAGTTTGGGGGTCATGGTCCAAAAGGGTCCAAAGCAATTGGGTCATCTCTTAATTNCCCCCAGTTTGGGGGTCATGGTCCCAAAGGGCACCTTCTCAGCTGGCTGTGCTGGCAGAGCAGTCTGGCACCCAGGAAAGGCTGATGGTTTTTAATTCCTTAGTTCCCACTTTCCTCCTGACACCAGCCGCAAAAATGACTAGTAAGAGAGAAGAGATGACCCAAAGCAGTTGGGTCATCTCTTAATCGTAGCACCACTACAATTAATTTTGTTGTGTTTTTCTTGCATTTACTTTGCAGTAGCATTATCATTATTGTTATTACTCTTATTACTACTATTACCGTTATTACTGGGACATTCTGGGAGAACTGAAAGTTGTCTTATGCAAAAGGCAAAGGAAAGTATTGTGAGGCACAGTAGAGGGAGGGAGCAGCCTGAGTTTTGCCTCTGCTACCCTAATAAGGCTTCTCTCAAGGATCCAAAGACATGGGCAGCCTCAGGGGGCACTGAGGAACACTGAACCAAGGGAGCACTGCTGATGACACAGCCTGTTACCACAAGCCAGGCTGAAGAGTGAAATTGCTCTTTGTGGTGATGCTTGACTTCTTGCTCATCCTCCTTTTTCTTTCCTTTTTATTTTCTTCCCCCTCACAGCAGGACAGGCAGGGATGTTCTTTGGGCAGCAGTGACATCTCGTTGCTCCCATCAGCTGCAGGACCAGACCCACACGAAGGGTTGGAAGCCCTGCATGCCCCACTGAGGCTTTGCCTGCTGTTTCCATGCATGATCCTGCCCTAATAATGCTTATGATAATAAAAAATCCCAGATTATGCTATCTGCTTGAGAGGACCCTCCCCTCCTCTCTGCTCCAGCTCTGTGACACCAGATGCTCTCCTGCAGAGCTGCCCCTCACAGAACCAGCTTGTTAGTGGGAGTGTAAATGTCACTGCTCGTCTCCCGCAGCGGCAGAGCGCCGACGTGGGGGGAAGATTGGCAGGTGAAAAGAGAAAGAAAAACCCATCTTCCCAAAAGCCCGGCCTTGTTGCTGCAGCAACCAGGCACCTTCCTGTCTGTTACTCTCAAACATGGCACCGTGTCCATCATCCCCTTTGTGATTATTTAATCCTTGTTGGCTGAAAAGCATTAGGGTCAAATTTGCCAGTTTTCCCGGCAGGGCTGGTCCCTTCTGTCACCCTGCTCGACCAGAGCCTGTTGGCAGCACGGGGTCATATCCCCTCGAGTTGTTGCCATCTCCACAGAAGATGAACTGTCCTTAGAGCAGCTGGCAGCTCAAGACCCTGAAATCTGCTCAGCTGGCTACAGCATGGTCATCATCAGAAGTTGAGCTTTTACCCCAGACGTTGGGCACAATTTACGTGGGTGAAGCCTGAAGCTCAGCAATGTAGAGCATAGCACTGGCCATTGTCCTGGAGCTCTGCTATGGGTCTGCCAGGGGATGGGCAGGAACACATGGATTGTGGCTGCAGGGAGGAGGCTGCCCAGCATGAAAAAGCACCTTTGGTTTGAGAACCTGCCAAAGGCAGGACAAGGCAGTAGCAGGATTTGTTCCTTTTTTGTTTGGTTGTTTTTGTTTTGTTTTGTTTTGCTTTGTTTGTTTGTTTGTTGGGTTTTTGGGTGGTTTTTTTTTGTTTGTTTGGGGGTGGGTTTTTTTCGTTTTGGTTTTCTTCTGTTTCATTTTTTAAAAATAAACACAGTTCTTGCTACTGGCAAAGAGGATTTGGAGATCCCTGTGGCTTTGATAGAGGCCCTTTAATTGCATGAAGTGACCTGGATGTCCCTGAAAGCAGGTCGTTCCTTGCTATCCCGGTCTAGAAAAAAGCCTTCTTTATTCCCATTGCCACAGGAAAATGGAGAATCACATCCATCTGCCTCGACGTTTATTGTCCACCTCATCATTACCTTCCAACAACCCAAGGCATCACTTTCAAGCCCACAGGACATTTCATAGCCTGCAAACAAAGCAGTCCATCCTGTGCTTGTTCGCAAAATGGGATCCTTCGAGGGAACAGCCTGGTTACAGAGTGTCTGTCTCTCTTCTGGGCTTATTCCTGCTGTGGCAAGTAGAGGGGAGTGCAGGAAAGCTTGGAAATAACACCAGGAATGGGTGGAGGTTTTCTAGCTACACGAAGTGCTGGAGATGAGTGTGCATGGAGAAACCTTGAGCCTGAGGGGAGGGGTGGCTGCCACATGTTTTTTTTTGAAAGAAGAGCAGCACAGACTTTGCTGCCCAGTGCAGGGCACTGCCTGGGATTCCTCACTGTCTGGCAACACAGCTGGGGCCATGATGATCCTGCATGAACAGCCCCTGAGTGCAGCTGCTCAGCACCTTGTGGGCTGCCATAACATATCGAAATATTCAGCAAAGCAGGAGCATTTGCCTCTGGAGTTTGATTTCAGATCCACTAATGTATCTACTGTTTCTTTACAGGAATTCCTCCAGATAAAAGAATTGGTGGGCAATAAATAGGTTAGCAGATAAAAAACAGGATGCACAGAAGTCAATACAGGCATGGGACATCATCTGGGGCCAAACCTTACATCCAAGTGGGCCCTCACCCTTCTTCATTAGCCCTCATTTGTCCTTCTGCAAGTCCTCTAATTGCAAACTCAGAAACGATTAAGCATAGACAGAAATGGGAAGGTTTTGTCATGCCTGTGTGAACAAAGGTATGAAGTGGCCTCCAAACTCTCAAGCTTTGCTCTGAACCGTGGCTTATTGAGGAGATGTGAGTGGTCCAGCTCATACCAGGGGGATCTGTGCCCACAATGGCAGGATGGGGGAAGCTGGGCTTGGTGCTGCCTCATCCCCAGGCCACAGGGACATTGGGGAAAAGGGGAGCTGCTCATGCAGCAGCTGGCAGCTTGGCTTGTTTGTGGTAGGTGCAAAAGAGTCCAAGAAGCAAAAATGGATAGAACTCAGGTGGGCAATAGGTGGGTAGGCTTGCCTGGCTGCATTCATGAGAACGAGTGAGCAGTGCAATTGCTTGGTCTTTCTGTAGGTGGGAGAGGGTTCAGGTGATGATGTTGATGTTGATTCCTCCAACATTTCATATCGCACTGCTGTTGCAGACATGGTGCAGATGCTGAGCAAGGAACAGAGATGAAATCCTTTTGTATAACACCTGGGACCCTTCACTGTGATCTTCCACTCCCAGTAAAGCTTTACATGGTTTAAGGTTCATGCCTACTGATTTCACATATGGAGTTTCAAGCAACTCTGATGACTTTAGGATCCAATCTCATTTATTCACATGTGATTCACAAGTGTGTGATCATGTTTTTCAAGCACATGCAAATAACATGTGACCAATATTGAGGTCATACAATCCACGTAAACCCATGTACCCCAAACCTTCTCTTTCTGTGCCTGTTAGTTATCCTATGGCATGGAATTCTTCCTATTTTTTCTCACCAGAACAGTGATAAAGTACAGTATTGCAGGGATTTTGTTTCAAACTAAGCTGATTTCACATCCATTTCCTTACGGGCATTTTATCTGCTACGGAATTTCTCTAGCACTGACACATGCAGGCTCGTGGTGAAGGTATTATGGAAGCTGTGTCATGGCTTCAGTTTCCCAGCAGAAGTGATTACTTTTCATTCATATGGTGACTATTGCTCAGTTGGTTACCTTGCAAAATATAAGCACTCTACAAGTCAATTAGATTTTTGCCTGAGTGGGACCAATGCCATATTGTATAGCATGTCTTATAGAAGGGTTATTCTTGGATATGTGCAATGCTGCTGAGAAGAGCAGAATTTGATTCTAAATAGCATCTGTCAGCCCCAGAATGCAATAAAGCAGTTGGTGAGATTCAGACAATTAGGCCAGGTGGAAAAAAAATATCACAACCTACCAAAAACTGTTTGTAGAAATTTCCCCCTTCTCATGAAATTTGAATATCTTTAATACCTTACAGTCCAACCCACTCCATCTGGCTCTGGAGGTGGGTTGAACATAGAAAGGGAAAAAAAAATATTACATTCTCTTCTCCAATTTTCAGTTGGGGAACCCCATTGGCATTTGAAAACAAAAGAAATTCTGGACAATTATGAAGATCTTGCTGCAGCTCTGGTGTAAACGTGCCAGGGCTGAGCAGCAGCTTTTATTTCTGCTGACTGAGAAAAAGAGCAATAATGAAAATATTCAAGGTTTCCACTGCTCTTTCCCTAAACTCTCCAAAAATCATTCCTCTTCAACCAAACATTGGCTTAAGCTAGACATGAATGGTGTAGCTCTGATGTGATTTTGATGCAAAAAGCAGCCTTCCACTGTAGTCTGGGAACTGCTGTAGTGCATGACAATCTGCAAAGAACTTAATGCACTAAACTCAGGACATTTTATCTCTGTGCACCATATGCCAATTGCTTTTCCCTCTCCTGTATATAATTTCCTCTCCTGTATATTTTGTACATGCAAGGACATGGCATTTGCACTGAATTCCCCAGTGGTTACCATATAAATAAAGAGTAATAACCCAATAGCTGGGCTCTGCAGTACTGTAAATTCTTTTTGGATAAGCCATTAAATAACATGCTTTGCTCCAGCTTCCAAATCCTGGCACCACGAAGGCTGGGGGGGGGAGGGCTTTGGTTACACACTAATTTTTTTCAAGGGTAGGCAAGACCTCTGTGGCGTGACTGACCTTACTTCCGGAGTCCTTGGCTCCACATTCACCCTTATCGTACCACCATTTGTTTTTCAGCTTGTCTAAGACGCCTTGCTCACTGAGTTTCAAAACCGCTAGGTTTACGGGACCTCTTCAACCAGGGGGGAAATAACATAAATAACATTACCAATGTTATTTTATGTTATTCAGCACAGACAGTTCATTCACAGCATTCATTGAACAAGTTCAGACATTGACAAAGTGATACAATCGAATACTCCATCTGGCCGCCCCTCCCCGCCTCCACCAGCACATCCCTCCCCCCCAGCAGCAACCACACGGCTCTTCCTCCAGCATAGCAAGATGAGTATCACTATATCACTTTGAGTAACCAGCAACCTCAACCACCCGCCACGGATACTCGCAATGCCCTGGCCAACGGGGGGCACAGCAGGTCCGTCCCACCTGCAAGGTGCTCCGTGGTTGGCAGTGCCCTGCAGAGTATTTTGGCCTTTTCCGAGCGCTCGCATCCAGCGCAGTCTTTGGGGAAGGCGGGTGGAGAGGGCAGGAGGAGAGGAAGGGAGCTGCCTTCAAGGCCCCTCTGCCCCAAAGACCACGCGGGGTTTATCTTGGCCCATACATAATTTTTTTGTTGTTTTCTTTTTGGTGCCCGTTTTTGGGAGTAACCACAGTGTGCACCATCGTGGCAGAGCTGGAGGGGGTTTGTGCTGGGGGGCTCTCCAGGGGCTGGAGCACAAGGCGCGCTGGCGGAGCAGTTGCTGGTTACTGTCCATGCCGTTCATACCCACTAGTGTGTTCTTACTGGGGCTGACCTTGGAATCACCTCCCCCGCTGCCGCACTCTCCTTTGTCGTACCACCATTTGTTTTTCAATTTGTCCAAAAGCCCCTGCTCGTTCAGTTTTAACACTGCCAGGTTTACTGGGTTTCTTTAAAATGAATAGATAACACTCGATGAGTAACACGCGGAGAACACTCGTCAAGCAAGTGACAACGAGGGATGGGTGAACCAGCGTCCCTGATCCAGCCTTGCCCCCACCTCTTGTGAGCTCCTGGGAATCTACTGAGGGTTTGTCTCCATGAAGAGCAGCAGAGAGCCACATCCCACAGCCACGTGGCTTTGGGTAAGAAAGAGCTACCCCCATCTTAAGCTTTCTTCAGCAATAGTTAAATAGGTGCTTCAATAGAAAGCTTGGCAAAAATCTAAGCACCGACATCCCTCATTATTGGAGAGTGTTACAAACCCCCTTCAGAATAGAAAATATTGTGTTTGAGAACAATTTAAGACATTGTTTATAGGGATCCAGCCTCGGTGCAGAAATCTGCTAGTTTAGGGGGTTACTGCATGGATATTTTCCTATAATTTTGTTTTTAGTGGGGGAGGGCAGTCTGGCTCGCCTATTCCTCTTGAGTGATTCTCACGTCACAAAAGACATATATAGAAACAACATGATCAGCAATAATTTCTCATTAAATAACACACAAACAAAAAGAACATTTAATCAATTCAAGAACTTTAACATGTTCAAATTAACATATGATTGGGATACACTTCAGACACCTTAAGATGTATGAAACATAGGGGCAGATCCCCAACTACTGTTAGTCACCACTGCTTTTCTTGAAGGCCTGTGGAAAGGCTGTGCTACCACAACAGAGAACCTGGGAATCTTATTTCATCTGATGTTGAGCATTCCCTCCCTCAAGCATTCTCCAGACCTCCCAATGTCTCAGGGACTTAAGAATCTTTCATGCTTTGGGAAGGGAATTCCTGCACTTTGGACAGTTATGGTCAGCTATGAATGGCCCTGTATGCCCTGTGATATCAGTGCCATCCTGCCAACAGGTCATGGGATGGTTGCAGCACTATTAAAACATACACACCCCAGAACACCTCGGACTTCTGGGTGGCTGCAATGCTTCAGAGATGCATCTCCACAGTCATGGAAAACATTGCATGAATCTGGGTGCTGGGCAGACTCTGCCATTGGGTGCTGGGCAAGCTCTACCATTCAGAAAGACCAGAGATCTGGATTTAGGATAGCCTACAAAGCCAAACTGTGCTGTAGTCTGCCTTCACACCTGTTCACACACATCTCACTGGTTCCAGTGGAGAACTCTGAGAGTGTTGACTCAGGTTGTGTAGCAGTGAGTTTTCTAGGCTCTGCACATGGTCGCAGTTTGTTTCTGGGTGCTGGGTATCAGCTGCAATGCTAGTGTAGACATTGCATGAAAAAGAGGTAAAACGCTAAGCTCAGTGAGGCACAAACGTGAGAGGGCTTTAGAAATCATGGAAGAGATGGAGGACTGAACTATGCACCAACAGACCTTGAATATCAATAAAGGAGGTCTTAAAAAAGGCCAAGGACCTTGCAACTCCCATCTCAGAGAATTTGTGCACACAGTGCTCTGTGCCACACCAAAAACCCCTTGCCAAAGGGGAGGTTTTCTTATATTCCAATTCTAAAACAAGCCTGACTGTGAGCAAGAGGAATGTGCTGACCTCCATGTGCCTGCGATGGCTCTGCCTGTTGGGATTCCATCCGAGCACTGAAGCCTTCACAAGGACTGGGAGCCTCCTTCAGGCAGAATCCAGCCTTCAAAAAGCAAAATCCAGATGCAGTCAAACTTGCTACCAGTCCAAGAGAAGGCAAAGGTGTAGGTTTGAAGATGGCTCAATATCTTCCCTTTTTTACTGCAATAGTATTGTGCTCAGAGCCTGCCTTTGGTTGCATTTAAAGCCAATGGAAACATATGAGTGTAGATCCAGAAAGAATTTGACACTAAGTAAATCATAATTATTCTGTCTTCTAAAACAGAATACAGGTTACTTAGCACTCTGATGCCTGAACCATCTGTGAAAAATTAGTTAACTAATGAACCAAAGTACATCACAGCTTCTATGTGGGTACAAGGTGTTAACAAAATATATGCATCACAGTTTCCCTGTGCACATTATCAGCCATATGATTTTTAGGGCCATGTGCTGAATATTATGTGTTTTCTTTCCTAGGAAGCTTCATTTCAGTTAATTGTCTCTCCCTTTAGCTCCTGGGGAGTACACAGAACAAGCTGTACTTCATCTTGAGTGTATATGAATGAAGGATTGAGAGGTCTGGGGTCTTAAAAGAAAGTGGATATTTAACAGGGAACATTTTGTGTTTATTCGCAGACCCCAGGCATGTTGACTTCTATTTTATGGAACTTTAATTTCAATATGGCTTTTCTGAAGAACTTGTCCTCAGAGATCTCCATTTCAAAAACCTCTCTATTCCTTGAGTCCAGACTTACACAGAATTTATTGGGTTTTCTTTCCCCTGTTTTGGATAATTTGGCTTTCTCCCCTCTTTTTGATCACTTGTCCAACAGTGGAGAAGATCTCCCGCTGGGTGAATGAGTGTGTTTTGCAGCAGGATAACTACCTCGTGTCAGGCAGGATCACATCTTGCTGGTGTTGAAAGGTGCAATTTCTGCCCTCCTACCACAACCCCTCTTGGAGAAGGGTGCAAACATAACTAACTTTTAACATCTGGAGGCCAAAAGATATTCAAGGCCAGATTCAGCTAGGAGGAAGGGGTAAGTTATTTTAGAAGCCCAGGAGACCAACTGATGCCCCAAGAGGAAAGTTTGCACCTGCTACCACATGTAGAATTATTTCTGGATTTTGAACCTTGTTTTCATTCATCTGTGGCAAAATCTTGGCATTGTGCTCCCATGTAGAAGCAAGAAAGCATAGGGTGAACGCTCATGTAGCATCTTTCCAGGATCCTTTCCTAACCAGCTATCCTAAATGCAGGAAAACTGGTCTAACTACAATGCCCAGCTTCTAAAATAGACCTGATCCAAGATAGGCCTGGGTCACAAACCACCTCCAAACCTGGCTCAGAGCTTTTCCTTTGTGGATGGAAGTGAGTGAAGATGGAGACTGAGTAAGAGACAGTCTGACCGTGCTGCACAGACGCCTCATGAACGTCACTTTGCTCAGGGCAACCTCTCACGTGCACAACCCCAAGGGGAAAACACACACTACGTGATGACCATAGGGAACTGCTAATATTAAAACAATTAAAACAACGGGAACAAAACAGACATAATGGGACAAAAACTGACAAGAACTGTTCCAAAGAAACACCACCGGATGGAAAATCAAGCATTCCTCCTTTGCCACTAGGCCCATAAGAAATTTGTTCTACATGCAGCCAGAATGAAAAAGAGGAAACAGAAAGAAATGTTAGGAATTTTTGGAATCATGCCTAGCAGAGGGATGTTTGGAGGTTCAACAATAAAATGAGCGATGCAATTTTCTTTCTTGTGGTCTATTTTTCTTACAAGAACAATAAATGGCTCCTTCACATGCCAAAAATTACAAGACAGGTAGGATGTCCTTGTTGGTTTGTTTTTATAATATCAAAATTAGGATACAAGATTGACATTTAAATAAATAAATAAATAAATAAATAGAATCAGCCCCGTATCCTAATTTCCATATTTGCAAGACTGAAAACAAACAGTGAAGACTGTGCAACAGAAAGCATCTTAAAGCTGTGAGAATATGTCCACCTTCATTTGGAGGACCCTGAGTCATTTCAGAGCCTGAACCACACTGGATGCAAGAACTGCCTTCTGGACCATCTGCACTGGGGGTGCAGGTTGTCACCTGGAGGTGGTCACACCAGCTTCTCTGAAGATACTGCTGCTATGGGAAGTGTTGAATCTAATGTGAGCTGACTTAAGAAATGCAGTAACCAAATCCTTGGGCCTCATTCACTACCAGCAGATATATCTTTGATTCTCTGAGCTGGCTTTGGCTTGGGAGCTGTGTGACCAGACAAATCCTTCAGCAAATGCTCATCTGGTTTCTAGTAATACAGAGATCATGGATTACATGCCTCTGCATTGGGTTATGGTAGCAAACAAGTATAAGGTCACACATATGCTTCTGGTCAAATGTTTTCATTAATAAATAGCTCAATAAATAACTAAATCAGTTGGAACATCATTCTGATTACTTAAAGCTATAGCTCCTGAGAATTTACCAAATCCTTACAACTCACATTCCTCATGATTGTAACATGAAGAACTAGCATGGCTGCTACCAAAATGAACCACAACTGGTGGATCACCATCCAGTTCGTGGTAATCATGCTCTGAGCAGGTCAGTTTTCATGATGCACTTTGCAGGGGGGCAGCTCATATGCAGCAGCATGGCTGTGTGCAGGGCCCAATCTCTGCTACTAACTCAGGTCTGTGCCTTTTAGGGGTTTTTCTTTTTAAAGGAATCTCTCTGAAGATGCTTCACAGGTCAGCAGGTATGTGGCAGCTGCAGGTCTGGGCTCAGAAATGCAGTATTTGTGCCCCTTTGGACTTGCCATAAATTTGGTACTTGGCAGGATCTGAATTGACTCAGTGAATGAAAATGCTCACCCTCTGCAGGGCTCTTTAAAACGGGCTTCCCACCTCTTCCAAAGAGCATTTCATTTAAGGAAACACCTAAATGCTTTCCCCATGAGAACTCCCTCTGCAAGCATGGATCCAAGCCAGGGTAATCCCATACTCTGCAAAGCTGTGCAGTTCACATGGCACAGGATGAGCATCCCTTCCGGATAATGCTCTGTGAAACCAATGGTTACACCACAGCAGCCCCCTGCCACTACCTCATACAACAGACACATTCATAGCAAGTGGATCAGCCAGGATCCAGTTTCCAAAAGCAGGGTTTGAAGAATTAAATGCTCCCATTGCTGCTCAGTGGGAGGCGGGCATTATTCTTCCCTGCACATCACACTGAATTTTCACACCCGTTTTCCTCCACCTCCCCCACCTCCTTGCTCAAGCTTTCGTGATTAGCATGGCAATGGAGATTGAACTGTGTGCATACACTGATTTGCTGGGTGGCAAAAGGAAGCAAATCCAAGCTACTTACCTCAGTGCAGACCCCTTTGGCGTTGCAATACCATAGCCTTTGGAGTCCAAGTTACCTCCCACCTTCATGGTGTCGCAGGGCTTCCGCTGCTCGATGTACTCATTCATGGTGGACTCCAAGAGGTATGCATACTTCCCTTTGGACTTCCTCACCCGGATCATCCCCTCTTCCGTCGTCCTCACGAAAACGGAGGGCTCGGCTGACTTCATGTATGTCCACATCTTCTCAAACACTGCTATTTTGGATCGCTGCGTAGGACAGCACAAACCCAACACAAGTGTTAGCAGAGGTTTGGGTGCCCCCTGGGATTTCCAGCTTGGACTGAACACACATCAGACGGGCCAAGAAAGACAAAAGGGGTAACAGGATGCTAATGAACCTCCTGTCACTTCTGCACCAGGGCCCAGACCAATCCCTCGTTTCTGCCACATATTTGTGTACGGAGGGATTTTGTGGATCAAACCAAGGGCAAGCCAAGCTGGAAATCAGGAGATGGTTTCTTTTGGAGTTGCTCAGAGAAGCTTCTTGGTAACGCGGGGAAGCACACAGATATTCCATGTTTGTGTTCACAATTACAGAATATCTTGTGTAGTGGAGTCACTGCCAATCTTCTGGCAGGTCATAACATGATGAGGGGAAGCAAGAGAAAAAAAACAGACCTGAGCTGAGGATGAGAGAGGACAGGCCTGGAGGATTTGTCAAACAAGAGGCTAAGAAAAATGTTTGCATTAAAGTTTCCTTTTTACCCTAAAAAATTCCTTAGTGGAGCCAGCTTCCAGGGTCCCATAGGCGATTTCTGTCTGCTTGGCCAAGTCCTCTGCACTCTCAATGGGAGAAACCATCCTCTCCACAGTGAGGAAGGCAGCCAGGTTAGCTGTGTAGGAGGATATGATGATCAAGGTGAAGAACCACCAGACGCCACCAACTATGCGGCCGGAGAGAGACCTGGGCACAGAGGGGAGAGTCAGACAGGAGGAGGGTGAAAGTCCAAAAGCAGCAGCTTGCTCTTGCAAGCCCATCATTTACCTGGCCATTTACCCAAAGTCACGTTCTCCAGCCACTTCCAGGGAAACCAAAGACCAGTCTCAGTTCTTAATTTACTTTTCAAGGTATCAGTGTAATTACAGGGGATAAAATGTTAACAGTGAAAAAAACACAAAACAATAAACTGATTGAATTTGCTTTGATTTTGAATTCCTTTCAGGCTATATAATAATATCAATAATAAGACACGGATACAACCATGAGAAATTTTAGCTGGGCAGGGCAATGCCCATCCATAGCAGCTCTGACAAGATTTGTGTTGTAGCATGTGCTCCTGGCAGGAAGGAGCACCAGAGCAGACACAAGGCCCAGCTGTGATCACTCTGTCAGCTCCTCCATCACCTGAGGTTTAAAAAAACAGCCTCTGCATTTTTCTGTAAGACATATTGAAGCTCAGAGAGGACTTATGGTCTTAATGAATAATTTGCCTACTGACATTCTCTGTTTTGTATTCAGCAGATGGTTAGACAAGATGTTCATAATAATGCTTTAAAATCTAGGTATTTTGCATTGGCTGCAATCAAATAGCCAATTAACTGTAACCATTCCATAGCTGTAGAGGCAAAAAAGTCAAGGAGGCATTAATTTATATTAGAATCTTTTGAAATAATTTTAAGAGTTGAAGATAATCTTAGAATGATGTGTAGTATTCATGCATTCTGTCTAAATTATTTATATGCTCCTTCTCTAGATGCAGAGCACTATCCCAGACAGAAGGGAACACACAATGTTGTTTGATAAAGCCAGACAGCCTGACTAAAGGGGACCTGCCTGTGAGAAACACCATTTATTTCTCCATGGGGGATCATGTCTCTGTATTGCCTTTCTGCTGAACTGAGTCAAGCCACAGAAATATGGTTTATCAGATGGTAACAGAGATATCCCAGTCCAGCTAAGGGCTAAAGTTAGGTGAGATAAATGTGACCATCGTGCCTCCCATGTGCAGAGAATACTCAGCCTGCAGGACTGTCAGCACAGAAGATTTTACCTTTTGTTTCGTATTTGGAGAGCGGTTGGGGAGGGAGGCAGCTATGGATTCAACTCACACATCTTTAGATTGATGAGGAAGAGGAAAAAATTAGTCTGGATGATGTGTGCTCAGGGAAGGAAGCACTCAGGAAAGGCACAGAGGCATTAAACAAAAGTAACCAGATAATGTCAAATACAACAATCTCAGCTGATGAAGGCCACTTTGAGCTGGCAAAATCCATTTACATGGCAAATAATCACATTCATCTCCAGCTGCAAATTATATAGCCTTTCCTTCCTGATGAAGCTGGGATATTTCTGCGTCTTGTTTCAATCCCTTCAGTGCCAGTCAGCCGAATTCCTGCCTCTAAACCCTCGATATCCTGGTGATATTCATTACCAGCTAATCCCACAGGGGCTGCCTGCCGTCAGCTGCAGATGGCTTGTGCTTCCCAGCTCTGCACCTGGCATTTACAGCATGGAAAAGTAACTATGGGGTATTGAGACTGGGAGGTAACTGGGAGGGCTGGAGAAAGAAGGAGTGGGGGCTGTAGTTTCTTCCCCCTAGGAAACAGGTGGGACAGGAGGCATCATCTGGGCTGTGTCTGCTGCTGGTGCTGGTCATTCCTCCTCATGGCATGAGGTGCTGTGAGAAGGGCAGTGATCACTCTCCTAGGCTGTGGAGGAAAGGCAAGATCAGCAGCTTGCTGTCCCTGCCAGCGTGGCTGGGGCTTCCTGTGTATGATGTTGCAGACTCTGCTAGTGGGCAGTGTTTGCCCTCATCGCTGGATTGACTTGGAGCTAGAGGCTGTGAATCAAAACTGCTGTAAACACACAGCAAACACTCAGCATATGGGCTCTCCAGGACACGGTCCTTCAGCTCTGTAGCTGTGCAGCATTTAACACAAGGGAGAGCTGGCCAGTGGTGAAGGCTCTGTGAGGACAGAGCAGTACAATAAAGGATGTAATAATAGTCGTGATAAACATCACACAAGCAGATGTGATCCCGTGTGACACCCCCACGGCTCAAGAGCAGCAGACGGGCCAAGAACAGAACAAGTTGGATTTCTCTGGCAAATCATAGTGTGTGTTTAGACTCTGAGCCAATGCCTGTTCCTGCTTACCATGGCAAGTGCTTGGAAAGGCAATATCCATTACCACCTTGTTCTGCTACTTGTGTGGACCAAGCAGGGCAACAGTAGTGCCTCCATCAGGGGAAGCGTTTGCAAAAGTGCCCTTGTAATTTAGGAGATAATATACCATTTATAGAAGTGTCTTCAATATTAGGGAGCTAAAAGCCTGGTCAAAAAACAGCAGGACTTAAAATTATGTTTATGCTTTAGTAAGAGCAGTCACAGAGAAGTAGATAGACCTCATACTTGTAAGTCACTTTGAGGTTTCGAAAATCCCATTCTGGAGCTAGGTAACAGAAAATTACCTTCCACTCGACTAACAAATGTTCTGCAGCTTGAGATCTAGCTCAAGTTATTTTCTCTTTGCTAATGGGCAGTGATGGAGCTTAAATTCTCTTGCATGAATTTGCATGCCCCTGTACCTGTTCAAGCACAACCTGAAAGCAATCAGCTCTCTGCAAACGAGTTAGTAACTCAGTTCTCTGCAGAGCTAAGGTGAGATGGAGCACAGTGGTTAGTACTTTCAAGATATGCTAAGGTTCAGATGTTTGGATCTGTCTATTTATTCACATTCATTATCAGAGTAATACTTGCAAATAGCAGGATCTAAAAAAAAAATCGGGCTAAAATAAGCAAGGACAACAGTGAAAGAGGCTTTAATGAATGGTTAATTCTGGCATGCAGAGAGGGGTAAAATGTCTAGATAGACTAGATTGCACATTTTTCAACCTGTGTTTTTCCTTCTGCACCTAAGCTCTTCTTTCCTACACAATCTGAAGATATCTTGGTTTCTTCTTCCATCCCTGCCTGTGCTGTATAAAATCACACACATATCTTCACTCTTCTCCCTGACCTGGGATCCTACCTGCCCCTCACAGAACAGGGGCAAGAATAGGATGCTCCTTTCAAACATTACCCTTGCAGGAGTAAGTAGTAGATACTCTGTCCTCATTATCCACAGTGCATGATCTACTTAAAATTGAAGCTGGCTGAGAACCAGGATTTCAACACCATGAAAAACTCCAAAATTGTAAACAAAACCTTAATATTCTCAATTGGAATGTAAAGATAACGGTCCCAAATGTCCTCTAAAATTAGCATTCCAAAAGTTGTTGGTTTGGGTCTGTCCAAGCTTTGCCTTTTTCTATTACTTAAAGTTTAATTTCTGAAGGGCTAAATGGTATAATTTTGACATGGTAAACAATTTTGTTTCCTGCTTTTTCATTACAAAAAATTTTCTTTCAGCTTTTATGATACATTAAATCCTTACCTACCACACATATCATTTAAAAATAATTCTGAAATGTGCTATTTTATATCTGCCTAATGAAAAAACTACAGATGACCAAGATGTAAATAATAATTTTGATTTTCTTACTTAGATGACTTTTCAAAAACCTTTCCTTGCAAAAACCTCCTGCATTTTGCCAGTGGAAAACAGAAAAGAATTGTAAGTTCCCTTTGTTCCCATTAAGAGATTTGTTTTAATGTTTCAGCCTTAGCATTGATGGATTCTTCACAGAAAAAGAAAATCATGCAACAATAATCTAATTTCTTAAAACAAAATGCAATCCTTGATCAAACACTTTTCTCTTTGATCTTATCCCTCATAGAAGGTAGGAAAAGCTGACAGGAATTTGCCTCTGCTTTGCCATCTTATTAGAAGAGCACAATACATTTTTGCAAAAACATTAGCAAGATCATCAAAAAATACACAAAGTAAACCTTATCGAAAAACTGCTCAAGCAGCATCTCAGTTCTCTCCCACATCTCCCTTCCCCCTCCCCAATTCCATTTCTTATGGAGAATTACACCTAAACTGACAGTGTTTTAATTAGAAGTGCAAATCTGGGATTCTAAAGCCATAGTTGCTCTGGGAGGATTTCCCAGATTTGCTGTTAAATTCAAGTCTAATAAAGGCTCACTTAGTCAACTGACATATTTGTCACTGAATGAATTTATGACAAACTGGTGAAAGAAAAGCTCTTCTATGCTTGTGCTACTGATTGTGGGTCAAATCCACTTTTGGTCTTCTACCCACACAGAGCCTCTGATCTCCAACACTTCTCAGTGAATTTGATACTGATCTACACAATTTCTGAAGTCTGACTTGGTAGTGGATTAGTTGCAAACATTTTGTTCTGGTTTTGCCCTTATTGCTAAGCAAATCTTCAACATTAGACTTTGTCAATGTAAAAAGCTTTGATTTTTCTCTGTGTCACAGCCCATTTGACATAATTGGTCTCATCACTTTCTCTCCTACCCTGACATGAACCCCAGGTTTGCTCAAAAAGTCCATGAGTAGTCACAGACAGAGAAAGAAACTCAGAGTGGAGTTGTGGAGCTGGAAACAGCTCTGGATGTGTCCATCACACACAGACTGCAAAGCTCTTATCCTCTTATGCTCTGCTATGCCACAGATAGTTTTGAATGAGCTAACAGCTGTTTGTCACACAGCTGAAATGACTATAACCCATGTTTCTCTGTCCATGCTGTATCATTAATTTTCTTGCTGTATTAGTTTGCTTTTACTTATATTGAACCCCACCTCCTGATACAAGAGTCTGGAATTCTGGTTGCAATGCTGGGCTTTAACATTAAGTGTTAGGAAAGCCCTTACAAACACAGATGTAAGAATGTTTTCTAGTGACATTCTCATTTATCTCTCCCAGTGGTACAAAGTCCTTCTTCATCTTTTCTCACAACTTTTCTACAGAGCTTGCAGCTACACATTTTGCTTCCCTGTGGGTAACATTAACTAGTGAGACAGGGTCAGGAAGCTGAGGGTGCAGAGGTACTGGCAGTCCTGTGTTGTTTCTCTCCTGCTTTTCTTTCTCTAATTCTTGATTTAAAAAAAAAAAAAAAAAAAAAGTTAGAAAAAAAAAGGAAAAAATTCTTAACTTTTGTGTATGGGCTGGAGGTCTGCTCTTTCTTGTGATTTCAGGCAAACCATGCCAGTTCATGTGATCCCCAAAACCAACATGCTGGAAGGAGGAAATATCCCAGAATTCCAGCAGAAGTCCTTTTAAGGAGGGGCCTTGGGCTCAGTATGTAAATATTGCAACAGCTGAACATGCTGGCTGCAAATATTGAGAATCTCCCAGATTCAACTGGAAGATGTGTATCTGTGAGGCTTTAATTATAAGTCATAGTTTATTTACTGTTTCTTTCTGCCTAAGCTAATGGCCTTGGACAGCAGTACATGCTCGCTCTCCTACTGTTTCATCTCTTCTTTTGCAGAATATGTTGGCACTTTTTTTTTTTTCCCCTTCAATTTCCCTTTAATGGGCAAAACCTCATTCTAAAATGAGTTTTCCTGCTTAGTCAGAAATGCATCATGCCACTTGTGGTTCTCCAGCCACTGGAGCTTGGATTGCTGCAGTGCTAAGTATAAGCATGACTGCATGGAGCAGCTACGTGCTGTTTTCAAGACATTTACTTAGCATTTTGACAGGCAAGAGGTACCTAACATCCTAATCAGAGGCCTAGCATCCAAAACCTGTGTTTTTTCTATTCCTTGTGAAGCCCTGCTACTTTATGGGATCCAGGATAGCTTACTTCATCTCACTAATTCAGTTCCCAGCTGTGGGAGAAGAGGATGAATCACATTTATGAGCCTCTCCTGGGTGGGTGGCCTGAAGCATTGGCCACCAGGTGGAATGTACCTCTGATCTGCTTCTTTGCCCAATTCCCCTTCCTGAGGCACAACACCAGCAGGCAGTAGCATCATCAAATGGGCCCAGCCATGCAGGGGGTGATGTATGTACTCAATAGCACTTTGCAGGTTGTACCCTCCCTCAACTGACACAGAATGAAGCCCATGGATACACAACCAACACAACCCTCAACTAGTAGGGTGTTGGAAGCAGCAAATGCCAAGCAAACGTGGGCTGACATGGGCAGAAAGCCCCCTCCAACTTCATCAGGACCTCTGGACCACCCATGGTATAAAAACACTTCTACGGAGCAGAACTTCAGGACTAAGGTAAGGCCTTCACTCGAGGGACCTGGCACAGCATCCCCAGCTGCTGAAATCACAGGGTTATTCCTAAAACTGCAGGGTAATACACTCAACTCTTCCAGAGGGCTGCTAAAAACATTGCAAATACAAGGCTAGAATAGAGGCATGAGGTGGAGCCCTAAGAAAAAAGAAGAGTGTAGTTGAAAGGCAGAAGAGGCAGATCCAAAGAAATACACTGTGATCCTATTAAGTACAGGCACAGTGTGCCTCTCTGTTGTAAACAGGGTAGTTTAAGGGATGAGTGTTTAGATAGTGGTTTGCTGAGAAACATGTTGGGCTGCTTGGCAGCTCTAGAGAAAGGCAAAGTCATCCCTCTTCTGCAGTTTTGCCAGCTTTTGCTACAAATTAAAAAAAAAACACCCTGACTTTTGTCATGCCTTTGAGCAAAAATTTCACTGTAAAAAAGGCTCTTCACAAATTTTTCTCACTCCGGTGACATTTATTCGCTTTGCTGAGAAACAACTCACAAGGTGACAAGCATTAAAATTTGTCAGAAACAGTTGCTGGAGAGTCCCAGGAGATTCATTACTCAGGAACTTCCTCAGCCTCAGGTGGCCCCAAATTTAACAGCACTCATCCTTCTTCTTTTCAAACAACAGCCTATTGTGCTAATGTCCTTTGCTGAGTTGCAGGATTCCATATGTTCTCCCACAGCCTGTTCTTCAAAGTCTGCTTGATGAAAAAGCTTTTTTTTTCTTCTTTTTCCCAAAGATTTAATATGTTTTGGATTATATGTTACAAGTTCTTCATTTTTCCAAGATCTTCTTTAGCCATCTACATGTGCTCATGATTTAGAGCTCCATTTCTGAGACTTCTGGGCAATGCTACAATAACCTAGTTCAAACTTCCTCTTCCAGGGTGCCTTGCCTTGGTTCATTTTGCTCTCTTTTTTTTTCTATCTGTCTTTTGTCAGATTTCCTAATCTGATGAGAGAAAGACCTTTTTCTGAGAGGAGAGTATTTTTTGCACTGGAGGATTTTCACTCTGAGCGATATTTCAAATATTCCCTTCATTTTCTCTCTCATTTCTAATTTAAAATGTGATGCCTCACCAAGACTGTACAAGTTGGATTTTGTCTAGTTTCACTTTTGAGCCTTTCTTTTTTGTCCAAGGGCATACTGCATCCCTTGTAGAAGTGGTGAGGAATGAATCTGCTCTCCCCACACAGTGTTTTCAGAAGAGCTTTATCTGCACAGGTGTGCCTATCTTTTAACATTAAAACTCCCAAACTGTGAACAAAAAACATGCTCAATGTTTCTGCTGCCCCTATTTCACCTGCTAAGCTCCATTTGGTGATTTTTTTTTTTGATTTTTTTTTTTAAGGATTCAGAAGCACTGCTGAGATGAAAAGCTTCCCCCTCCCTCTGTTTTCCTCTCCACAGCCTGAGATCTTGTTTCTTACTGAGAACTTCAAGAAATGGAGAGAAAATTCCTCCTATGGGAGAGCATCCCATGCACTTGACTCCTCCAGCTGGACCCTCGTGGACTCTTTATCATGTCTCACACCTTTAGACAGTGTACAAGTATTTATTTTCACTGCTTTTCCCTTTCACCACATGAGGAGTCATCTCCTTCCTTTCTACTCCTCTGTTCACACATTTGCCTCCTATTACTTCTCATCAGACTGTGTTGGGAGAATTCATTAGTGTATATAACATGCTTTGAAGTTGTCCAAATAACGGTGATGTAACACTTTTGCACTTCCATAGACTCTTTTATCTGAAGATCAAAGTAGTAAGTTATGATTACCATGATTGGATTATTGCTGCTTAGCCTTTGGATCTAAGGGTAAACAGCAACTCTTCTGGGTAGGCACTAATCAGAATTACTGCATGATTTTATTAAGTAGATTGAATGCCATAAAGTGTGCTGCTGCTTAAAGACAGGGCTGTGTACATGAGCTGTTGTCCTTTCCTACCCTTTGAGGATAAGAATCAGGTGGCTTCTGGCTACCACTTGGCTCCTTTGATCCATATGAAAATGGAAGGAAGACCAAGACATCATCATAGAGGACTTCGGAGGTGACACGATGCTCTGCCCTCTCCAAATCCAGACCCCATGCAAGCATACAAGGCTTTTTCCCTGATTTCTTACCATGGCCCACATTTCTTTTTTCCCAGTTACATGGCTCCATTAACCCTTTCTCAATGGATAACATAGTACCCCTGTCCTGTTTCAATAAGTTTGTCTTCACCTGTTCACCATTTTAGGGTGTTAAAATCGACATTGCTTGATGTACAAATGCGTTCCTGAACTTTTCATGAAAAGGGGGTACGGTGTTTCCCCAGTTACCAGGACAAGTAGTTGGGATGAAATCTGGGACAAAAGCAGAGTAAGTACAATAAATCCCAAACTCCAGTGGAATAAAGGAAGACCTCTGAGCCTCCCAGTGGAAGGCCATGAGGTTTGAGCCAGATGTGGGGATGAAGCCAGCAAAGAGCAGCTGTGGATGCTTTGTGTGTTGTGAGCCAGAACAATCTGAATTGAGGAGTTCAAAGCTCATTTGACTGTGTATCCAGTGAGGGTGCACATGATATTTCAGTGCTGATAAAAGTGATATGCAGCATATGGAAGAGTTGTTTAAGCAGGGCTTCCCTGTGAAAACATGCTCAGGGCTTCCCATCTTAGCTACAGAATTTTTCTGGAGTGCAGACACTGAAGCAATGTGTGACTGGTGGCCTCGCAGAGGACACAACTTCAGGGAGGTGGAGGTCGTTCAGCTCCTCACAGTCCTTATTTTTTGACAAAAACACTTGGCAATCGACTTAGCCATTAGAGAGACAACCAGGCACAGTCCTGACTGCAGACCCCAGCTGAGCCAACTGCTCATGGACAGCTTGTTATCAAGAGGGAAGAAAATGAAAAGAGGTGTGCTTCTCTTACTGACTGAAAATCAGCAAGTCAGAGAACGGTGTAACAGGGAGTCCCTGCAGCCTCACAGGGTCTCCTGCTGGAGTCAGGGAGAAGGATATGTCCCAAAGGCACCCCTATAAATCTTAGGGTTGCTCATGATCCTCAGCCAGTGCCCAGCATTAGAAAAACAAGCAGCACATGCCATTTCCATGTCTGAGATCACAGAATCATAGAATGGTTTGGGGTGGAAGGGATGGGCATGGGCACCTTCCACTATCCCAGGTTGCTCCAAGTGCTATCCAAGGTGGCCTTAGACACTTCCAGAGGTGGGGCAGCTGCAACTTCTCTGGGCAACCCATGCCAGTGCTTCACCACCCTGAAAGTAAAGAGTTTCTTCCTAATATCTAATCCAAAGCTACCCTCTTTCCAATGCCCTAAGAGATTGAAAAAATGGGCAAAGAACTTTTCCCCCTGCTATTTTTAACTTGGTTTTCAATGCAAAAATGTGCGAAACCTTTATTTAGTCCTGAAGAAAGAAATTGCAAAAATATTTTTAGCTTAATATATCTGCTTTTAGATGAAGTGTTTGATGATTTATTTTAAACACAGCTGGTGGAACGATTAGTGAATCTGTCACTCAATGGGGGGAGTTTCAGCGAATTTCCTGCTGCCCCCCAGCAACATCAATGCTGAAGGCCTGAAGTCAGAGCTGTGGGAGGGTGACTAGATATGCCTGATAGGGAAACCATCCTGAGGAAGTAGCTTGCAGATCAGTGGAGGAAACATTCATTACCTTTGCAGCATTTAGACATTTTCAGATGGCAGTGTGGAAATTCAAATTACTAATTTTTCGTTTTCAGATGAAATTGCATTTTCCCAACAATACTATCTCGGTTAGTTATTTCCTTCTTCTGAGTCCTCCATATCCTTCAGCATTTTCCCAAATGAAAAAAGAGGACAGCAAGGATGACTGTTTTAAAAGAATTTCTATTTTCCCCTGGCTGCCACATTCTGGTTGCCATGGAATTGCGCAGACTCCAAAGGGGACTGTTTAGTTAGATATTGTGCAATTTGTCAAGCTGCTCCTCTGGTGAGTCACTTTCCCTGGTTAAGTGTGTTTCAGAAATAAGTATGGTCATCAGTTCCTGGTGATTTGCAAGTGCTGCTGTTACCCTGTGACCTGAATTTCCTCTCCCTGGACATAATTAACTCTACCAGGTAGAGATAATTACAATATCATGTCATACACTTTTAAAAGGAAAGAAGACTTTTCTAGAAATTAAAGCCCTGATTTTTTACTTTTATTCTCAAAAGACCAAACTCAGCTCACCAGTTCAAGCAAACTGCCAAAAAAAAAAAACCAAAAAAGAACTTAAGCTTTGTCCCCACAGAATCATTAAGGCTGGAAAAGCCCTCTAAGATTATCAGATCCAATCATTAATCCAGCAATGGCAAATTCATCATTAAACCATGCCCCAAGAGCCACATTCACATACATTTTGAACACTTCCAGGGATGGTGATTCCACCATTTCCCTGGGCAGCCTGTCCAATGCCTGACCACTGTTTCAGTGAAGAAATTTTTCCTCAAATCTAATCTGAACCTCCCCTTGTGCAATTTGAGGCCATTTCCAAGGCAGATGCTTCAAGTGTCAGAGAAGACGCTTACTGAAATCAAGAAGAGTCATCAAATAAACACCAAGGCTCAGCCTTCATTTCAGGAAGGAATTAAAATCCCTTTGATTGCTAAATGCAGCTGGTTCTAATTTCTCTAATTCTAAATTTTTAGCAAAATAAGTAAGTACCCTGCAAATGTAAATTTACAAAGGATAGGACAGAAATAATTCCCTTGAAAAAAATCCCTAAAAAAAAGAAAAAGAAATTTTTTTTTCTAACCAATTTCTGATTTATATCTCGCCTGAAACTGGATAGAATCTTTCAGTACTTTGAACATCCAGATGAAATTTAAAGTGCTGCTGTCTTTCAAAATCTGTAGAGACTCGTTTAGGAAAACAAACCTCAACAATTTGTGGAGCAATTTTACTGTTATTTCCACCAGTTCTATGGCTGAAGTCTCCTGTGACTTTTTTTCAATTGATCTATAAAGAAAGGTAAATAAACAGGAAAAATAGCCAAAGAATATGCTCAGCATTAATTACAGGTAGATAATAAATATCATCTTTGCTCTTCCACAGACAAACCGCTGTGATTGAGTGCAGCAGAAAGCCTGCAAAGGAGTGCAGTGAACACAAGCCTGGCTGCACTCAGTATAGATCAGCCAGAGCACTGTTTCCATGTCACAAAATACAAATAATGATGTCCACAAGATGCCCATAAATAATAGATGGTATCTAATGACTGGGTAGCAGCCAGCATTTATCTCTCTCCTTCCTGCCTCTGAGTGCATCCATTCATCATCTCTGCAAGGAAACCTCCCTACACAGCACACCCCAGCCAGGGGTCACTGCTCGGCACGTGCCGCTGCACCCTGCACAGCCTCCAGGTCTGGGCTCTGCAGGCAGGTTCAGACCTGGTTGACTCTTTCTTCCAAGCCAGTGGGAGGGTGGATCCCACCTTTGCCATATCTCCTCATGCACATTAAACACCACAGTGCTCAGGGCACACTGGTGTGACCCAACCACTTCCCAGCTAAGGAATAATAATACAATACAGTGCAATACAAGACACCTCACAGATTTCACAGAATACCCTGAGTTGGAAGGTACCCACAAGCATCAAGTCCAGCTCTTAAATGAATGGCCCATACAGGGGCCATTGGTGTTAAGAGCACCATTCTCTAACTAACTGAGCTGATCTCAGGGTCCCTGATGACACCTTGCACAGAGCAGCACAGAGTCTCTTCCTGCTCCTGCGTCCCTGCTGATTGTCTCAAAATGTCTCCTGTCAATCCTGGCTCTCTCCCAGACACAGGCTGTGATGAAAGCTTCATCCATCATTTCACTTCCCTGGATGACCAGGGCATCTCCAGCTCTGTTCTGTCAAAAGATCATATTGGGGGATTTCAAGCTGTGTTGTCCAGGTATTGTCATATGATGCCCTGTTGTGTCATGATATGAGTATACCTTTTCCTTCTACTCAGTATATTTTGATCTGAATTCAAAATATCTGTGTTTTGTTTCTACGATACAGTATAAAGACAGCCCCCAAGACACTGGGCTAATTTTTTGAGATCTTTATTTAATTTTACTTTGGCAGGGCACAAAGGGTGTCTGCATTTACTAGATGATGCTGTGTGATATTTATCTTCCTCTCAAACTCAAGACAGGACAACACATCTTCAGCCAACTCAGCTGAGAGAAACTGTGTCTGTTCTATCTCATGGTGTCTTCAAATGAAGAATAACTGTCTTTCTAGAAGATCTATTTTAACCAAAAATGTTTATTTTAGTCTAACATCAATTTTCTGAGTCACAGGGAGAGTAACTGGATTAAATTTAATAATCTCCAATATACAAGAAGTCTCATTTGCTCAAACCATATGAAGCCACACATTTGGCGATAAAAAAAATAAAAATCAAGATAGGAGGCTGACGAGAAAAATATCTATTTCGTTCCCTGCTATTTCATCCTTTTCACAACAATCAAATAATTTATTTTGCAGAAAATGATGGAGCAGATGAAAAATTCAAATTCCTCATTTTGCTGCAGAGGATGTCAGGAAGCCCAAACATCCCCTCAGTCTACCTCTCAAAGGCCTCGGGTTCATCCCGAGGAATGGAAGCAACATGCTGGATGTTAGCAAGGTCTTGCTTTCCACAGCTGCTCAACACTGCAGTTATTTTAAGCTCTGAAAACAATTTATCAAATTACAGTTCTGAAAAATGGTACAATGTGAGTCATATTTACTTCACATTTCTCTTTCTGCAGGCTCTCACTATAGGTTGTGGGTTATTTATTACCTCTGATGCCTGCGCTGAGAAGCTCCTTCCTGGGTCTGTATTTCACATTTAATGAGTGCTTTTGCAATTTCATGACTGTTTTCTGAAGCTGAGGTGGCACTTTGAAAAGCCTGATGGTTTATGGCCCGTTTCAGACTTCACTAATTCCTGCCCGTTACTATGTACATGAAACCACACACAGCTCCAGCTGCTGCTTCTCCCCCATTCTGCTCTTTGTCAGCCCATTGAAAGCTTTGTGGGCATCAACAGGGACTATCTCACCTCAACAAGGACAATTTAATCCATGGGACTGTACCACATCCAGTGGGGCCGCTGGTCAGTGATGGTGCAGAAGGTGGACCACACATCCAAAGGCACAACACATCTGCCACCAGCTCCAGCTGGGACTTCCCATGGCTGGTTACTGCCTGGCCTTTGTCACACTCAGCCACTCTATGCTTAGACATGAAAGAGCTTCAGAGCTTCCAGGACACCAGTAGACCTCATGCAAAGAAGCTGTGATCAGGTAACCCACAGATATGCTGTCTTGGCCATCCACAGGTCATCAAATCCACAGTGTGTCTTTGAATTCCTTGGTGGGTTGTCACCAGCATGCTTAAAAGCCTGTTTAAAGTTCTGCCTCGAAAGACTGTCCTTAAAAAAGGACAACACTTTCCTTCAAAAGCAAATTTTTGTCTCTGTGGGGGACTGAGATTCCCTGGGGACTGGTCTGAGACTGAGGAACTCACATTTACAAGAGCAAGTTGTTGTTGCAAACCTCACCACCCGCTGTGCTGAGTGATGTGTTTGCAGTTTTGATCTTTTTTTTTTTTTATGATAAATACATAGTGGCGTATGCACTTAAAACAAGTGTGCTCTGGAAAAAAAAACAAACCTCCAGACAAATTTCCCCTGCTCCTTTCCAGAACAAAACTGAAATAAACAACCCAAAACCTCCACAAAAACAAAATACATCAATACACCCCTGCACTTGCTCCTTTCTGCTGGGGAGAGAATGACAGAGCAGATGTATAGCAGAAGCTATTTATGTCGGTTAATACATTACTGGGGAGATGCTGAGAGATTGTAGCGATAAGTTTAGAAGCAACTATATAGGAAATATATTAGAATAGAGCAGATCCCCACCTGCCCACAATGTTGTTCTACCAAGCGTTCATTTCTAAGTGATGTGTCACAGAAATCCTGCAATGGGTTCATGTGAAAAATACATGTGAAATACAGAGCGCGCTCGGAGCCTTTTCTGTACAACAACATCCTACGAAAATTCTCACTCTTTTGCTTCCTCTTTCCTTTCACATTTCGCAGAAACGTCCCTCTCTACTTGCAACCATCTCAAGGAGCTGTACTTAGAGTACAGGGAGTTATAATAATTCCCATATTTAATTTTTAAAATTTTCTCTGCTTGCAAATAATTGTAGTCAGAAAGAGCTCTTATGTTCCATGGGAAAATATTGCTTTCAATGAAATAGTAATTTTCATTATCAGGATGATTAAATCAACAACATTAAAATAACAATGACAGAATCATTCTCATTTCACATTTCAAAGCGAAATAAAACAACACTTTGAAATGGTGATTCGAAGCATGTTATTTAGCTAGAGCAAATCTTGTTATTTGAATCAAACCCACTGATATTTCCCTGACACTTTTTATTAAAGATGTTACCAAATTTGCTATTCCTCAAAGTCTCAGCTTTTCACCTCTCCACACTCCTCCTTGGATCAGAAATCACCTATTGAAATGTCCAAGGAAGACATTCTCTTTTCTAAATAAGAATAACAGTGACAAGAACAACAATGAGAATGAAAATCACAATAACCTGATCCTAAGGCACGGGGCTGTGTTACAAGACAGCAATAAAGTTGAAATTCCCTCTGATGGGAAGATTTTCTGAATGTTCTGCCTGGACTCCTACTAATCAATAAGATGATAAAACATTCATCAAAGTGTCTGGCAGGCTGTTATTTCCCTGATATCCCAAGCTCGCTAATATTTGGACAAATTGGCATCTGACAGCCAACAAGGTGGTGCCCAACCTTCCCCGCCACCCCCTGTGGGGGTGCTGATCTGTGCAGGGTTATCTCCACTTTTTTTTGGAGCTGTGCCTCCTTCTCAACCCACCCCTGAGATCTGATGCCACTCCATCATGCTAGAAATCAACCTCTGCCTACTATCTTCACCCATAAGATGATATTTCTGATGAAACTTCCTTTGAAGAGGAGGGAGACAAAGCCCCAAAAAAGGAAGAAAAAATTATGTAAAAGTAATCACAAGAGTCATTCACCAAAAAGTCCCTTTAGGAACTCTTTGGGCTTCAGGTGCTATTGAACTTTCTGGCAGCAGAAATATTAACTGAAATGGGAACCGGAATGAAACTCAGTCCTTCTCAAACCTTTCTAAAAGCCAATGATAATTAAAGCCACTCAGTGTACTCCATAGTGTTTGGCACAGATCATATAACTTTTCACTAGGCACCTACTATATTATTTCTCCCTACTTTGCTGGAATTCTTGATCTTCCCTATAATGCTAACATAATCTTATTTCTATTCAACAAAATAAATGACAGACAAAAGTTGTTTTCAACTGGGTGGCTTTAGAAAATTTTGGTTTCATTTCTGCAAATTCCCTTTAAAGAACTCTCCAAGATAAATTTAAACGGTACTTTTATGGTCTCAGTTTTGAGGTCCCACGTTCACAGCTGTGAGATCCTTGGATCCTTCCTGAATTTGCAACTGATTCACAAAACTACACTATGGTTCAAAAGGAAGGTCAAAGAAGAACCTCTTCAGCTTCAAAGCAACAGAAAGATTAGACCACATGAACTGGAAGAAGGTTCACAGGGGAACGCAACCCACCTTGGAGAAATATCACATCCTTGCTGCATGAAAGCTCCCAGGGAGAACCAGAGACTGTTGAATATCCCAAACTCATTTGTCTGGTCATTGGCCGGCTGGTCCCGTCCTTCCTCGAATTCCTCAGTGTGCCACTCGTAGGGGCTGAAGCGACTCACCAGGAAGAGGACAACACTCACTCCAATGTAGGCAAAAACAATGCACATCCATATCTCGTAAGCCAAAGGATCCAGAAATGAAAAAACTCCTGGTTTGGACTTTTGAGGTTTTTTTATCATTATAGAGATGCCTAAGCTCATGAACGGTTTGGAAAAGTCTATAACTTCTTCTCGAACCAGAGTGATGGTTAATGGTGCCACAGCCACATCCGCCCTCTGAAAAGGAGACAGAAAAGAGATTTGCAAACTTGGGATAAAATATATCTACTAACTCCGGCTTTATTCCTTTGATCTTTGATTTAACCCCCCTATCTCAGAAGAAATCAGACAAAACTAATTGCAAGAGAAAAGTAAAAAAGGGAAAGCCCATAATATTGGTGGATTCCATTCTATCACCACTGATTACCAGATCTGTTTTGAAATCACAGCCATCTAACTCTTCGCATCTGACTTATCCACTGATGTCACAGTCTCATGCAGATGATTTTCCCTAAAAGAGCTTTATCATCCAGACATCAAAAGAAGCAAGGAAAGGCCAATCTCCTGAAAAAGGATGTCAGGATGTTTACTTCCATCAGGAGCTGCTTTTTGATTGCATAACTGATGCAGGAGAAGAGGAAAAATATTCTGGCAACACTGATATGCACTCTCTGCTTTTTTTGCAATCCGTCTTGGAAATGGAAAGGGAAATGCATTGAAATGTCTGGTGGCATACACAGTGGAGCTACCAGCAGCAAACAGATCACACCTGCTCCAACACAGTGTCACAGCGACTTGGGCACTGATGCTCCCTACACGCTTTCCTTTGTAGGGAAAGAGAAAATTAGACCCCTTTGAGGGATGATCTAAACACCAGAGACTGTGATCTACCAGACCAAAACAGGTTTAGAAGCGTAGGGTGCAGGTGTATATGTGACATAAAGGAAATGAGTGGCTAGACAGAAAGTATTCTAGTCCTACCGTTCACCACTTATATGCTGAGTGCTTGAAATCTTTTTCTTCTTTCATCCTGCCATTATCATGCAAATATAAAATAGAGTAGAATTTGGAGATTCTACCCATGGGAAAGTTTGACCTTTCAGTACTTGTTCTTCTAAAGATGTAAAGAAAAAGGATCTTGGAACTGTTGAAAGGAAACGTTTTGACATTTCCATAGGCACAAAATGTGCTGTCTCTCCCTAAATTAAAATGTTTTACTTGGGCTGATTATTTGCATTATCAGAGCTGCAGTCCTCTGGAGAGCTCAGGTTGACAAGAGGCAGAGTTCCTTCTAAACTCTAGGGTTTGCATGTGTTCTCTAGTACTAAGAGCAAAAGACAATGGATGAGGTTGGAAACTCACCCCATAAACGAGTTCTCCCACCATGCCATTCCATGTTTTGGTGTCAGGGTCCCGGGCTCCATACTTCCCATCCCGGACAATCTCCAGACGGTAGTGGTAGCCAACATGCTTGGCAATCTCAGCAGCCAGCTCCACACAGTAGCCTTCGTACCTCTCATTGCCTTCAAACTGGTTGGCATTCTTCTTGAGCATCACATATGGGTCTTCCTGGCACAGAGAAGACCAATATTGAGCCACACACCACATTCTAGAAGTGCACACCATGAGCTCTGGCTAGAGCCCAGTGTGCAGCTTCTGGTCCCTTCTTAAAGCTTGAGCTTTGAGTTCCTGCACCAAAGGACACAGTCAGCTTATTCTAGGAGGTACAAAGTGTGATTTTGTATTGTAGCATATTCTGTTTATTCCTACAGAATATGTGTACAGCTCCTGTGGTGATGGACCTGAGGGGAGTGGAGCAGTTGGGGGAATTTGGGCAACAAACCTTTCAGTGCAGTTCTGCAAAGGGTATTTAGTGCATCTGAGCCATGAATTTTTAAAGGCGTGTCTGCCTGTGTGGGCAGAGCCAGAATCAAATCTGCTGGACAGGGGAGGGCCTTAAGATGTTTAACTCAGTTTGGGTATTGTGTCTTCTCTGCAGGCTCACAGTAAGCAATAAACAAACAAATTAGTAACATTTCTTGGTTCTGCAGGCTAGGGGTACACAATGACACAATACATGATACCGTACATTGTGGAGTACCTATTATTCCTTCACGATTATAGTGGAGATTTGTTTTTAAAGCAATGACTCAGCCTCTCTGCACAATACAGCTTATCCTTCCCAAAACTGCAGCCCCCATTCTGTGGACTAAATACAAAGCACAGGTATGATGTTCCTAATTTACCTACGTAAATTATGCTACTATCTTGTCATAATCTTTTGTATTTTCTACACTTAAGCATGAGAGTTCTTTAATGCCTATTTAATTAGCCACAGTAATTTTCAGATACCTTTATGGAGCCAGCAGGAAACAGTGCTATTATTATTGTTGTTATTGCTATTATAAAAATGATACAGTACAAGGGAGGGTGCACGAGTGGGAAGAGAGAGTCTGCGCATGGGGGAGATGGAGAAGAGGGAGAGCTGGGATAGAAGTCACAGCACTTACTAGGATAGTTGTGACTATGTAAGTCCTGTTCTGGAGGCTTGTGGACTCATTGCCAGTTTGAGTATCCACGGCTGTTGGAACCAACTTCTCATCTTCATTCCAGTAACCAATCTGCCCAATACAAAACCAGGATTGACACCTCTTTGGAATATTAACCAAGATACAGTAACAGGGTCATCCAAGCAGGATCATCTCCCTCTGTATGTTCACACCCAACCATAGATCTCCTTTTCTGATTATTGATGTCTTTTCCAGGGAGACTGGGAAATTCCGCATCCCACTTTGCCTCCAGTCTGAAAATAATGTGCGTGATATGCTACAGTAGCACAGTGTTTGTATACATTACCTTTAGCATGCTTTAGCATGATTATTGCCATTCCCTGCCTCATCCCTGTGCCGAGAGTTCACACTTCCCCTGTGTGACTTCTGAAAATTATTCTAACAGTGAACTTGCCTGCTGCATGTGCAGGTGCTACAGGGTGATGAAATGTTACCCTGCAGCTGAAAGCCTTCACAGAAATAGGACTGACTCTTAGGACTTCTTAAGACAACAGGACAAAAAATCAACTCAAAAACAAAAAAGCCCCAGCCCTGGACCAATGTCAAAAAGTTTGAGAGTTATAAATAAACTGAACAGTTGTAACAGGAAGAACTCTCATGTTAAGTTGTGCTTAATAATAATCAGGGATTTGGGCTGATATATCAGTGCTTGCAGGTAAAGCAAAGTGCCATCGAGTGTCACTAGGAAGATCATGGCTGAGGTTACCCATTTTGAGGGCTTTATTTTATAAGAAGTTTTCCATCACCTCATGTAAGTATGAAGCTGCCTGAGTTCTGCTCATATGAAAGGAATTTCTTATCACAGTAAATGTGAAAGGGTATTAACCAGGGCACGACCAGGAACCTGCTGATGGCAGATTAAAGACCATAACAGCTCAGGAGAAAAAAAGTCTGTGCAGGCTTCTAACTGTTCTTCATTGCACAGACAAAAAGAGCAGAGAATGAGGAAAGAGCTTCCAAAGCTCTGCCCTAAGGGAACATAAATGGAGACATGTATGTTTGCTTTGCACCTCTAACCTGGTGGATCTAAAATACAATAGGCATCGTGGCAGTGATTTACATGTACATGATGTACAATTCCAAACAAATATAATTTCTGACAATAAATACACAGAAAAATCAAGATGTTCAGCCACTTTGTTTCTTCTCCTCTAAACTCTTTCCAGCATGCCAACTTATTGAAGTTCAGAGACCCAAACTGGACATGATGCTGCCTTTGTTCTCTTATGAATACTTTTTAGTGGAGGAAGACTGCTTTGTATGTCTTCAAAATGACACTTCTTTTATTTCTCAATGAAAATTTGCCTTTTCTCGATTGACTATGGTGGGCTTTGATCTCACATGAGTTGCTACTAGGTCTAAGTATGAATTGGGTGTAGGGGCTGTAAACATGAAACTTTCACTATTTACATTAATCTTAGTTTCAAACAAGTGTTTCTTTTTTCAGGGGATTGAGAAGGTGCAAAGAGATTACACTGAGTGCCTCATTCCAAAATATTTAGTTGCTCTCCTTTATCCATGAATAACTGAGTTATTCTCTGTTCTTCAAATACATAGTATCTAAAGTGGGACATAAGCACATAGAGCCAGATTTTCAAAAGGATTAGTGTTTCAAGGGCTCAGCATCCCTGAACAAGGCCAGATTTTTCAAAGAGCCTGGGATAGAGAAAGGGATCAAGACTTCAGAACAGCACAAAGGTCTGTGTAGCTATTGGGATGTGGTTAGTGGTAAAGCTCTTGTCACTTCAAGGAGAGCAGAATTAGGTCAACATAAAGGGTTCACTTATGCTGGTTAGGGCAGACAGCTTCTGACTTGCTCTGCCTTGACTCATCTTTGGAAAAGAAAAGTGGGAGGGCAAAACCAGACGTTGTATAGCAGGGCCTGTGCCAATGCACCGTGCCAACAGCAAGGCTGAGTTGACCAAGCTTTTACTATCCTGGAAAATCTCTGCCACACAGCTGAGATGCCTTTGTTGCTCTTGATAACACCCTCCATATGTTGTATTTTTTTAGCAATACACCATGAGTTCTCCCAAGTGCTTGGCTTTGCTCATGCACAAAGCTGAGAATGCACTCATCATGACTCCACATTCAGGCTTTCCTGAACAGGAATATTTTTTGAGACCTAACCACACTGTAACTCAAACACCCAGTTGGAATCTGACACAGGATCTCAGCTCACTCTCTGCTTTACCTTTCTGATCCCATCATGTTTCATCTCAATCACATGGAGGGTGTAGTTGGTCCTCCGTCCTTTCTCGTTAAACTGAACGTTGCCAGATAATCCTTCAAAACGGACCTTAAAGATATAAATATTAATGAAGATAGAAAACCAGTCAGCACCTCATGCAGTGATGATTAGACAGCAGCAAGAGGGAAGGTGTAGAAGGAAGGAGAGTGCAGTCATTTCTCTCAGGTCCATGCAGGGGAGACAGAAGATCTATCTGACACCGAGGTTTCACTTAGATTCACTCTCTACAGCATGCCTGGCCATGGGCACAGCCATTCTCTTAAGTTACCCTTTCCTTAAAAAATCCTTTCTCTTAAAACTTAGTGTTGTAAAACTTAGCTCAGCAATGCCTGAGAGCTAAATCACCAATGAGAGCCCATCACCTCTTGGGATGTGACAGTGAGCTAATTCAGCTCTGAATGCCTTAAGTTTTGTGGGTTTTTGTATTTTCTAAATCTGACCTGTAGTCAGGATTTGGTAAAGGATTCGTCAGTTCAAACCAGGAACTGTATTTGAAGGAAATACAAAACTGTAGTCACAGCTCCAGCTGTTCCTTTTTACTAGAGAGGAATCTACCAGTTACCAAGTAAATTTAATTACCTCTGCACCAGCCTAATAGAACTCAACAACTTAGTGTTGTAAATGAAAATTGCATAGGAAATTTTGAACCATAAACTGCTGAGCTGAAGTGTTGTTCACATCACATCCCACATCCTGAACTTCTCTTCTCGGCGTGGCCATTTGACTTGTTGCAAAAGTGCCCAGCCTGGCGTGGAGAAGGCACCCTAATTGGAATCACATATTGTGTGGGGACCAGACAGTGGGGACCAGGGACATGGGAAAAAGAGTGCAGATTTTGGTGTCTATGGAGACTACACAGAGAAATGCTCATGCCACTAGATTGTGAGTTAAAGGTTTGCTCTCAGCCTTTCCACTTGCTTTGGACAAACCTGTTGTCCCTGCAGGTGCAATTTGCACATGCAAAATGGGGACAGGTATTTAAGAACCTTTTTAAATACTTTGAGATCCTCAGAATGAAGACCCATGGTGAAGAAATGAGGATATATCATTACAGAGGAGCACTGTCATTAATCTGCTTAAACTGCATTTGTTTTCCAATTATCACAAAGGTTTGTCACGAAAAGGAACATCTGCCAGTATTTTCTGAAGCTCTTTCACGTCAAGAGGTATTCCTGGTGACATTTGGAGAAACATGCTTTTCCCTTCTCACAAGACACAACATGCCCATAAAAAATAGATGCACTGGAAAAGCACCATTGTCTTAAGCACTCCCAAGCCTGCTTTTTTTTTTCCCACGTCTCCTTTGGTTTTCTTTTCAAGTTCTGACTCATTCTGAAGCTCAGGTCACAGGTGCTTGTGTTTTGTAGCTTTATATGCACTAAAAGGCAGCTGTACAGCATCAATTTCTTCTATCTGAATGAATGAAATCTTAATCCTGTGATCTCCACGTGGCACTGAAATGGCAAAAGGGATCCCTGCCATCCACGCTGCAAGGATGCAGCACAACTTTTCCATCCTTCCCCATCCTCTGATGGTAAATGCAAAATTGAAAAATGCAATGCAAAATACAGTGAGGATTGATTTCAACAGTGCTAAGCACCAGTAAAGTCAACCAGAGGCATGGAACATTTAAGCACATTTGTGTATAAGACATGGATGGGCCTGGGCTCTTTGCTGGGAAACCTGGAGCACAAGAATGACATTGTGGCCTTCTGGTTTACAGGGTTAATCAGCAGTTAGGGACTGTCTGTCTGCTTATTACGTCTGATAACCAAATAATATTTTTAAAAGAATTTGTTAAAAATGATCATAACTTTTTCAAAGTACAACCGAAACCTCAGTGTATTGCTTTTAAGCAATATTTTGTGAGCACTGTCCTGGGGGAAAAAAACCCCAAATAATAATATTTAATAACAATGCACATTTTCCTGAAATATGCTAGATTTCTGATTTTTAAGAAATGAAGAATGTTTCATATTTCTTTTCATTTTTGTTCCTGATGTCCAGGAGTCCCTGTCAGGAGGTTGTAGTGAGGTGGGGATCAGTCTGTTTTCCCAGGTAACACAACAGGACAAGAGGAAATGGCCTCAAGTTGTGTTAGGGGAGGTTTAGATTAGGTATTAGGAAAAATCTCTTCACAAAAAAAGATTGTCAAGTATTGGAAGGGGCTGCCCAGGGAAACAAGTGGTGGAGTCACCATTCCCAGAGGGATTTAAAAGATGTGTGAATGTGGCATTTCTGGACATGGTTTAGTGGTGGCCTTGGCAGCGCTGGGGTAATGGTTGAACCTGATGATCTTATATCTTCCAACCTAAATGTTTTTATGATTCTATGGTTCCTTCCTACACTAAACAGGAATAAAGCAATCTCAGAGCTTATTCCAGACATTTGAGCAGCTGTAAGTAGAGAAACCTTTTACATTTAAATAGCTTAGAAAATTTCAAGCATTAACAAATAGGAGGTGAAGAGAAAGCCTACTGTGAACAGCTGTAAGAATTGCCCTATTTGTGAGTCTTTACAGAAAGGATAAGTCAAACCTTCAGTCTCAAGTTCTTCTATTTCCATCTGCCTCTTTCTTGCTATGTTACTAAATGCTGCATGATTATTTAATTCATAGTTAAAATTTTGCTAGGAGGCTTCTTTCCCAGCCTATTTCAGAACCTTTTAGTTTGACCATCACAACTGAACTGGTCAAGCCTTTTTAAAATTATAATTTTTCAACAGAGACAAGTTTTATAAATGGCTCTTCATTTTCTTTGCCCAAAGTCACAACAGCTGGAAAGTTAAGACTTTTGAATTTGTTTTAATGAAGCGATGAGGAAACTTCAGAGGAGATTGTCCAACACACACACAAAATTGTATTTTCTAGCTGTCTAATTTTGATATCTTATTCTCATAAATTCAATAAAGAAAAATGCTTGAGAAGCTATTGCTCATCAGAAGACTTCCAAGTATTTCATGTTTATTAGGTAACCGATCTCCCTAATGCATCAGGGAGGCTGATTTTATTATAAGGGCTTGGAGAAGCTATGACAGTGATTTGCCCAAGGTCATACAGAAAGTCAGTGACAAGCTTGGGAACAAATTGAATCCAAGCAATAAAATCAAATCAGATGCAAGATTTGGCTTTAAAGGAATTGTTGTTTACCAGCAAACCAAACTCAAATCAAAACAAAATACATGGGGAACTTTACATACGATACAAATAAACCAAATTAATGTTGTTCTTCTTGCCTTCTTCCCAGTTAAGGTAATGGATGGAAAAAGATGGAATAAGCTGTATTTGGATAACATTGAACTAGCAAGATTTTCAAGGATACCATCTATTTCTGACAGAAAAAAAAAACAAAAAAAAAAATGCAAGAAATTAATGTCAGTCTTGAAATTTAATGAAATTTTAAAATATTCTACCTAAGTGTTTGATAAGAGAGTATTTTTCCTCTATTGCTGTTTCATCTCATATTTTTGTTTATTCAAAAATCTAAATGTTATGCAGGATGAAAAAAAGATTATCAGATTTGAGGAATAAACTATCTAAGTGGCTGTTACTAAGACTTTTATGGATCCTCACAGTATGAAATGAGTATAATCTGCACTTTGAGAACATTTTGATGACAACCAACACATAAGGCAAAATTCACATGCATTCATTAGCAGCATGGAACTGAAGCTGAGTTCATGGAGAGTTAAAGAATCTGCAAAAAGTATGGTCTGAGCAGGTCTGTGTCTTAGGGAGGAGAAAATAAAAATAGCAATCCTTGATTTTATAGGATGAAATCCATCCCAGAACATCAACAGAAATTAAAGCAGGCAAGGACACATCAGATGGTACCAAGAAAAGCAGTTTGCTGGGTGCACCCCTGAGTTTTTTGGGAGACCTGGCTCTAATCTGGAAGGATCAGTTCCTCATCCCGAGTGATTCCTGTGAACATTTCCACTGCTAACCACCCCTCTTCCCCCACCCATGGGCCGCATCCAGCTGAGCACACATCGTTAGGGTTCCAAACCTGCTGCAGCGCTCTCTGGATGTCGATGCCTTGTCCCCAGGGCACGGCGGGGTTGGCAAGGCAGTCCCCGGCGTTGCCACGGCGGGAGATGTCGATCCTCTGCCTCCTCAGGTTCTGGAACGCCTCGGCCATCACCCGGACCCCGTCGTACGTCAGGGCCGACGTGTACTAGAAAGGGAAGAGTAGTTGTACAAGGCCCATCAGGGTGAGCTGCCCCTGCGTGTGCTACAGTGCTCTGCCTCACATGGCAGATGATTCACTCTGTTGTCACCCTTCCACCTATGAAGTTCAACTGCCTCCTTCTCCCTGTGATCTCCACTGTCCTGTTGACTTGTAAAAGTTGGTTTTACTTTCACAACTGGGACGTGAAGGAGAAGCTCCTGGTGCAGAGTCAGGCTTCACTCCCTAAAGAAGGCTCAGCCTTAAAAGCTGTTTGTCTGTTACCCAGGTCTTTGTGATTAATTAGATTCAGTGACCTGAACTTTTGAGGAATTCATTATACTGTGTAAATGTGAGATATGTGAAATCAAGACACAAGAGACTTCTTCTGCTCACAGACGGAGACCAGAAAACTCTTTCTCCATCTGCAAAAGTTCTGCAAAAGATGAGTTTATTCAAGCAGAAACTCGTACAGAAATCAGTATAAAACTCCTGTCATGAACCATTAGACTAACTATTAGAACCAATTCCTTTTCCCGTGATTTCCTACCTATTTATTTATTTGCAACTTTCTTAAACTAATAATTCCAAAGTTAACATTTCTATTGCTGAGTGTTTGTCGCAAATGTATTCGTTTGTAAATGTCAAACAGAAAAAAAAACAACCTCCCCCTCCACCCATCTCTCAACAGCTTCAGGGCCTTCTGTGTTAGGAATTAAAATATTTTCCCCCTCTGTTGTACACACTGATTTGAAATGCTAAAAAAGAACATCTGGAAAGACTTTATTATCACTGGATGTCTAGTAAACAAGTCAAAGGTTAAGGAGTTAATGAGGCTTTTCGTTTCTTGTATACTGAACATCATGAGATGTTTAATTCTTAGCTTTGAGGAAGGTAAAAACTGGGAGATGGGGTGAATACACTAAATTGTGTCTTTCTTAAGAGGCAGTAACTGCTGCCTAATAGAATTTAGACAATGTTGAGGCCCCTGTTCATAATTATATGGAAAGTTTCTCAGAGTGAGGTTAAAGAGCTCTGTGTGATCACAAAGAGGTGAGCATAACTTTAACAGAGCCAGATGGACTCAAAATTAAATGTGTTCTTTTATATCACTTGCCTTTGGCCTCTTCCAGTCCACTCTTGGGTGCTCTCTGGCATCATTATTCCTCCACTGTTGCATGATCCTGGCAGGAACAGTATCTGTGTAATTCACCAACTGGAAGCCAGTTACATTGGCTCCACTCTCCCTGAATTTGGTCAGGTCAATATCCATGAATCCCTAGTACAAGAGAGAAACAGGAGAAGCTCATCAGAGGAACGCATCTCTGGGCGGATAAGAAATTTTGCCCATCTGTGAATGTGGCAGACAGCTCAGGAGAAAACTCTTCCCTCTGTGAGGTAACATCCCACTAAGAGAGGCACCACTTCCCTGACCATGGTGTGAACTTTCCTTTTTCACAGACTCTGAGCTGGACATATCCTGAAGTTTCCAGGAGACAAATTAACAACAGGTCATTTGCAGGAAAGCTATCAGAGTAATGTAAAAATGCACTGACTAATGCTTGGATGAAATTAATAAAATTTATAAAATAAAGTAGAAAGAATTTTTCACTCAGCTCAACTTTTATCCAGAATTGTTTAGGCAGCCCTAACTTTTATGCACTCAGTCACCACTGGATAAGCTACTTCTTTTCAAATCATAATTTATAGGGAAAAACCAATCCTGAACAATGAACTTTCAGCAGATCAAGAAGTCACAACTTGTTAAAGGAGTCTGGCTATTAGAAAAGTCAGTTTATAGAATTTCCTAACTTGGGAGGAAAAAAAGGTGCTTTTTTCATTTCCTTATTCTTCTTGTCTACTTCTCGCTGCATGTGATGGACACACGAGCGCAAATTCACGTGTGTATTGATCAGGGTGGCACTGCACAATTAGTCACTCCTCTTGAGTCAGAGGTGAAAAAATAATTAGAGATACTCTGCAATATGAAGAAGAGGTCATTTCTTGGTGTCCCAGCTTTGATCCCACCTCTGCAGCACTCCTGTTGTGCAGAACTCTTTGCTGTGCCTTCTTGCACAAAGCAGGTGCTCGAGCAGAGGCTCTGCCCTCCTGCTTGTGCTGCTGTGTGGGGAACACAGGCCAGGCTGAGGTCTGGTGCCTTTTCTTTTGGGGTACAAACACAGGAGATGTAGTCAATTACTGGCACTGGTACCATCAGCAACCTTAATGCACAAGGGAAAATGTGTGGGAGGACTGTCATAATGCAATCACTTGAGTAGCAGAAGAGCTTTTTGAGCTCTGCCCCACCGCTGCCCTGATGATGTGTGTGTGTTCTCCTCAGGCTCCTTCTCAACCTACCACTGGGTTTCTCCTCCTTGCTTGTTCTCAGACATATGATGATGGTGTGAGTTAAAAAGGCCAAGTCACATCATTTCCAGGAACCACCAGTCAGGTTCCCAAAATGGAGCTCTCCCTTCATGGTAGAGGAAGATAAGGAGCTTATTAACTTCCAAAGCCAGGAATCAAGCCATTACATGGAAACCTGTTTTTGAAACAGACCTGGCAAGGCAAAGTCTAAATTGCCCTCTCACATCAGTGTCAGACCAAGGGAGTCATAAGTAGCTCAAAAACCTCTTTAAAGACTTTCACATTTTTTTCTTCCAGCTTTTTGTAGGCAATTTGGCATCCATTTACAAAGCTGAGGATTAGATATTAGTGTACAGATGCTCTAAACAGATGACTTGTTTTGCTTCAAAGTGCTGTGATTCAGGTAAAAAAAAAAATATTTTATGTGTACACATTCCTGAGAATGCTGGCAAAACCCACATCAATCTTGTTTGTAATTGCTAGCTTAGGGGTTTCAGAAAGCCAGAGCTGTGATTAATGAATAGGAAATGCAGCAGGATAATCGTCCCTGACATCTTAATGCATTTCAGGCCAAGTGGTTTTTGACATGCATTGCTCCTAAGGTTCAGTAAGAGGGACCTCACAGGTTGCCAACTGGTTATTCATGGCTGGGACCAAATTACACTGACAACTTGCTCATGGGAGATACTCAGGGGAAAAAGATTTGTCAAAAGAAACTACCACAGAGCAACCTGAAGTTTGTGCCACTAGCTCCTCCTTGGAAGACCTACAAAAGCATGAAGAAAAGTCAAAGTTCACAGCAGAGTATGAGTAAGAAGTCTGGTGTATATGAAGGCCCCTCAGCGTGCAGATTTAAACAAAAAAAAGTCAAAAAAAGGTTATGACATCAGTGATGAGACAGCAGTGGTTGAAACCACTATATTTTACTATTTTCCCCAAACAAAACCATTGTGAAATTGAAGCAAATATTCAACAATATTAACTGGGACTCAACTTGCATAAAATTTTTAAATAATCTGAAAAGACAAAAGGAATTATTTCTTTCTGAAGATTGCACTATTTTCCCCACTTCTTTTTGACACAATTCAGGTTCTTTAAAATGTGTGGAGGCCTTCAAAGATTTTCCAGTCATTTAAGGAAGTTGGGATCATAGAGGACATCATTAACCTTGAAGACATCTTTGCATTTTGGCTGCTATCAATCGCTGAAATAATTGTTTTCACCTGTTTTCCTTCCTCCACATGCCCCAGTACAAGGACATTATAGGAATGGTCCTAAATACAAAGGAATTTTAATTACTGCACCACTGAAATCTGCTAGGACCAGGTTTGGGGAACATGAACGGGGAAATCCAAGGGTCAAATAGTTTAGAAAATAACTCCCAGAGGAGGTGAATGCTTGCTGGCAAACATATAAACAAAAAATTATCAAATGTTATGCAAACTGGTTTTTGAAAATGCTTCTATTGACAAAGTAGCAGCAGGAATTCAATATGCTTATCTGTCTTTTTGTATTATCAGTCAGTGCTTGTAGGAAACAGGAGAACAGGAGAATTACAATATTTGCAAGTAAAGAAGTCATCAATCATCTGTCACCTTGTACTAACTGTAGATACATATTGCAAAAAAAAAAAAAAACAGAAAGAAGAAGGAATCTTTTGTGTAGTTTTCAATTGGCCATATTTGGGAAACAGAAAATAAATTCTTAAAACTTGTTTAAGGAAAGACTGCAGCCCACAACTGAGGGGCAACAGCCGTGCTTTTGGATTAATATGTTAAGTATCAACCAGTCTGGGAAAGAAACAGGTCATAAATGCCACCCAAGTGCAGCAAGAAGTGACCAGTTCTGGAACGATACACTCCATGTGGTCCCATGGAGTGATCAAACAGTTTTGAAACCATTTCAAAAATTTGCCAGTGGATGCTGGAAAAAGTTCACTTTGCAGCCATATCTGGAGCACAATGGGTTGTTTAGGGAAATGAGCCGAGCCCCTGGAATTTGATTGTATGTGACTCTCTTCAGGCTCTTTACACCAGAAGCATTTGGGATGTATCTGTTGAATATGCAGGTTTCATCCTTCACCTCCCTTTACAGCACTGCTGGTCCCCCAGGGAGGAAGAGGAGGAATATGGGAACTCACACTCCAGTCCCCCTGGAAAGGCGGGACCCAGATGCAACACAGAGCTCCCCAGGGCCCCAGAGATGTAGGTACATAGGAGGAAACAATAGTTCTGCAGGCACAGTTATCCCTGGGAATCCTCACAATCAGGCTGGAAGGGACACCAAGTCAGCCATCCCATCCCCTGCCATACGGCAGGATTAGCTGTCCCTTGGACTTAAATTCACTTCACAAAATCACCTCAGCAGACCAGAGAACACAGCTTCCTGCCTTGCACATGTCTGGAAAATGCCTGGCTTTCTCCAAATGCCATCAAATTAGCAGCCTGACAGTAAACCACAAAAATCTGTCCCCACTGCGCTGACAGGCTGAGGTGGCTCCCTCCTCCACGCCTGCTCTGACTCACAGCATCTGCAACACACTGTTCCAGCAACAGTTCAGAGGAGGAAACTTGCTCTTTAGCCCATACCATGGGCTCCTCTTTGCATTAATGAACCTCACAAGGCGATTACGTGCTAAAGTCCTGCTGCTAGGAAATAATATGGGCAGCTATTATAGACCTTTGTGGCTTCAAATAGAAACCAGTCCTAGAAAGGGATTTTTCCTCATTGTGCTTTCCTTGATGCATCTGTTCTTTATGCTGTTCTTAAACTGAAAGCTGTTTTCAGCCAAAGGTTGTTTTACTGTCCTGTTCACTGCCTTGGTTGCTGGGAGAGGTGTCAGCAAGTCACACATTGATATTCCTCTCCACTGCTTGTGGGCTCAATCATCAAAGGAAATGCATAATTCAGGAAGACTGATGACTTCAAACAGGCCTTATAAATCCATCTTGATTAAGTGGTCCACGAAGGATCTGCTTTGAAAAGAAAGTCCCTCCAGGAATGAGCCAGTTCCTTGTTTATACTCTGGACACTATGAGAGCTAGGACAGTGAGTGGGCAGTGCTGGCAGCTGCCAGTGTAGGGAAAGCCTTGTCCCTTCATGCATGTCCCTCCTCAGATCTGCCAGTATCACTTATTTCTCTGCATCTCTCCTTTCACCCTCCTATTTCACTGCCTCACCATTCTAAACCTCTGCCTCCTCTCCACACGCTGATGACACTGGGCAGCATTGCTGCTTGTGGAACATCATCCCAGCCCCTGGGAATGCTGCAGCCTCCCCTCTGTACCAGGACTTTGACAGGCAGCCAGGTGCTGCTCCACACCTTCAGATTCTCTTTGTATTTCACTAAGCTCATATTAATTGCTGGCACTTTCCCTGCAGGTGCCTCCTGCGGTACAATCGTGCCTTTGAAGCCGTGGCAGCAAGGGCTGAGCTCCGGGGAAGCTCCAGCACAGCAGCTCATAAACCACCCCACAGCACAGCCTAAAATCTCTGTGCCTATGCTCCAGGTCTCATCTTTTCCTGTGAGAGAGGACATTAGGGAGTCTCCTTGAAGACTGTCATGTTCCTGAGAAACACTGTTGTTTTATCTCCTCCCTCTGCATCTGCTGAGCCCTCCAGATCTGCCCCCAAGACCAGTAAGGCTCAGCTCTGAAAGAGGAGAGGGAAAATGCCCCTTTCTTGTTAATTGTCTGGAAAAGGCTTGTTGGCTGAACCTAGAGTTCCCTTGTTCCAGGAAGGAGTATTAGAGTTTTTAAGTCCCTTTCTGTCTGGGATGAGGAGACTAGAGTCTATTTTTTCTTTTCTATAATAGGTTGCACACTGAAATATTCCCTTTCAAGCCAAAAGCATTTAAGCAGTTTATCCTGAGCTTGGGTGGGTGCCACAGAAACCTGTGGCAGCATTGGGAAACTAGCCCAGCTCTGTTTAGATGCTATCCATGAATGGCTTGCAATGCCAGACTACTTCCTCCTAGCAGACTTTATGATCATAAGAAACTTTGCAAAGCAAAATTTTTGCTTCTGAATGGCTGTAAATCAGCTGAGTGAACACAAAGTGGCTCCTGTCATTCCAAGGTACACCAGTGACTTTCTGCAGAGAGCAAGAAATCGAGTGTTTCCAGACAGAGCATCCCTAATATACCAAATTATCTTCAAGCTTGACTTCTCCAGTGAAGCTTCATTCCTCACTCCCATCACTTTGTATTAATAAGGAGGGTATGTCAAAAAAGAGCCCATCTGCTCCAGTCTCATTGCAGTCTGCCTTCCAGCAGGAGAGGCCTTCTCCTCTGCAGAATTATTAATGTGTCAAATCTCATTGTGGCAGCAAAACATCTGAGTCCTCACTGTAATTTAGGAGTAAGTGGAGAAAGGGGAAAAGAAAGACAGGAGAAGGGGACATTATTAGACAGCTTCCCAATTCTGCAGTTTGATGAGGGTGTTTTGTCCTGTCTATGGATACAAAGCAAACCAAGATGGGTGAGAATTGAGACTTCAAGGACAAGGGGCTGGAGAGATGAACAGCAACTTTGCTTTGGTACAGCTCTACAGGTTTTCATTGTGGTATTATTTGCAACTGCCCAATCCTACTGCCACAGCACATTTGAGATATAAAGGATCATACACATCTTGTTGGAAGGCTCAGTCCAGGCAGAGGGAGGGATGCTCTAGGTGGATGTTTGTGCATTAGAGATCTTTCAGCACACAAGCTGATTTAAAGGTTTGAGAAACATACCGTGCAGTGGCAGATGCCAGGGCTTCAATCAAAGATATGATTAAGGGATGACCTGATCACAGTTTACAAGGACCAAAACACCAGTAATGGACTATTTTGTCTAGGAAACAGAAGCATAAATCTGGTGGAGAAAGCTGAAGCTAGGCAGGTTTTGACTGGAAAAAAAACACCAATGAAGTCACCATGAGGAAGATATTATGGATTTACACATCACCACTTGCCAGTTGAGCTGAGGTAATGGATTAGGAGACTGCAAATGGCTGAGAAAACCTGTTAGTTTAACACCCTTTTACTGAAATTTAAACAAACACATTTTTCCTTCCAATGGCTGTAATATAATCTGTCAGTTGCTCACCTGATGCTGACTGGATTTAAGCCACAGTAAGTCATGTTTTTCAACTCATGTTTTTGAACCCTCATTAACTACTGCAAATATCCTCCCAAGGTTGCTGTCCGTATTCTCCTGTGTGGGCAATTTTTGTCTCCAACCAGAAAATTTTCTTTTATATGAGACACTCTAGTTCAAGCAAAAATTAATTCAGGGCACTGCTATGTCTTTTACTATCAGTGATTCAGATGAGATAATGTTGTATGGGGTTCTTCTGCTTGATAATCTTTGAATCAGGACAGAAAAGCTGTTTGGAAGTGAAATGCAGATTTCAGAAGTTTCACTTCTGATATATTGCATTGTCTTACTCTGAACAGAAAATAAATTTTTTCTCATGAGCCTACTTGCACCAACGCCTCTGAAAGAGGAAAGGTCTAACTGGCACAGTTTTAGAACCCTAAAAATAACCTAGGACTTCTCTTTCCAANAATTGCACCAACACCTCTGAAAGAGGAAAGGTCTAACTGGCACAATTTTAGAAACTTAGGACGTCTCTTTCCAGTATAAGAATACAATTTTTGCAAGACCAGGCATCCTGGTCTCACCAGGACAGGAAGGAGATGCTGTACACATCCCTTTGGAAACTCCACAGAACAGAGTTTCCTATCAGCGAGTGATATGAACATGAGCATTGCTGACCATGCTTGTACTGCAGGTCAGCATCACCTCAGAGGGCAGGAGACAGTGTTAAGAACTGAGGGCAACTCAAATAAATGTGGCAGCTTTCAAGGTGATGGGAGACAGAACCACAGTGTTTTAGCTCCAGGCAGGATGAATCAATGATTTGGTGCAGGGAGTGGAGCCATTGACACACGGCCAGTGCCACATGTCACATTGGGGCATGCACAGACCACGGGCACCACAGACCCTCCTCACAGAGTCTCAGCACATGCTGCAGGTGTAGGTGTGCTGCATTGCTTTAGGGGAGCTGATCTCTGCCTGTGTGGGGAGAACTTTGCTCCCAAGGGATGTGAACATCCTTTTTGATGGCCAGTTCAGGTCACTTCTTCTTCGCTGTCTGCACCAGGAGTTGGTCTCACAATAATGAATCTCAGCCCTGGTGGTGCAGAAATTCTTCATTCCATTTTTCAGGGCGAAAAATCAAAGATGCCTGTCTAAATCACAGGTGAACTGAATCAAAACAGCACATCCTGCCTGCCTCCTGCACAAACCACTCTGCTGACAAAGTGCGTGACACTGTGCTGTGCTGATAACCTCCAACACCACCACAACTGTTTGCAAAGGGAAACTCAGTCCATGGCCTAACTCAGTGCTGACACACACTGATGGAGAATGGCACAGGAAAAAGTGCTTACCTTGGCTAATCAGCAGTGTTTTTATCTTTACTTTTCCCTACTACCCCTAGCATCAGCAATCTCATACACTTATCTATTCATGTTCAAAAAAAGAGCATTTGCTAAAAGAACAACCTGGACTAATGCACCAGGAAAGAAAAAGAAAGGTTAAAACACCATATGTGGCAGTTGTCTTTCATGCTTTTAATTTAAAGACAGGTCACACGAATGTCGCTTGTTTTAAGACAAAGATTTTTCTCTGCCCAAGAGAGCTGATCTCCCACTACTGACAGCAGTCAGCTCACATCCATGGCATAGGGCAAACAGATACACAAAGCCAAGGTTATGGGGAAAAAGCCTGAACATCAAAAGAAAGGAATCCCAGAAGTTTCTAAGCTTGCTCCTCTGATAGTATTGACTGTATTTTTTTTTCCTTTGTGATTGCTCGACTGATGATCTCAAAGGCTGAGAACAAAGCTTAGAAAAATAAGACTCACAAAAACAAACACTTCTTAAAGTCACCAAATCTCTTTGAGTTCCCGAGGGGAAGAGAAACGCAGAGACAACTGCAAACCCCTAGTGCTGGTACTCCTGACAAATATCCAGTTTGGCAGCTGGTAAAAGCTAGCTGGGATAAGTCTAAGGGGTACTGGTTGAGGATCAGGATTTCATGACTTTGCAAAAGCCATGAACAGAGCCAAATTTGCCTCAAGGAGAAGCAGAGATGCTCATGGAAACCTTTACCCTGGCAGGGATGTTGCAAGACAGACCATCGTGGGACGGAGAGTGCTGGGAAGAAAAGGCAGATTGTGTCTTTTGCAGGCACAGCAGGTTTGGAGAAAGATGTTTGCCTGTGGCCTAAGGTGTAGAATGGTTTCATTTTGTTTGTGAACACAGAAATATTATTGTCTCACCTTGGCAACAGCAATTTCACTGAAAAAAAAAAGCTGTTCCTGCTAAGAAATACCAGCTTTCCTTTGCTGCTACTTGTCAAATTCTGCTGGGTACTTTACTACAGCTCATTGACAGCAACTGCTGGGCAAACACGCAGTGATTAATCCAAGGCATTTCCTCTTTGCTCATGGATTGTGTGTGACCAGACAGGGAACTTCTCCACTTCAAAATGCGACTGTAGAGGATTTTTCTAGACCTTATTCAACCTGTGCATTGCCTTGCAAACTCACTCACTTTGCATTTGTGCTGCAGCACCAGTTTGAAGCTGCTATAACTGGGCATTATGTGCTGCTGCCTGTTTATTGGCTGAGTATAGCTCTGAGCAAACATATAGTTAAAAATAAGAATCTAAGTGGGGTTATCTAGAAATGTTTCCCAATATTTGCTTCCAGTGTGTAATTTCCATAATTATGTCCCCATTTTTCCATATCCAAGAAGATTAGGTAAAAGGCAGGTATTGAAAATTCATCCCCTTGCTCCAGCTCTCACAGGTAAACTGGGGGCTACGAACCAGCTGAGGACTTCCTTGACCTTATCTTCGTGAAGGGTGACAGTCCTAAACTCAGGATTCCATCAGTCACCACAGGGGACCAAAAATAACTCATTTGAAAACCTGACACTTCCAGGCTTTAGCTCTTAATTTATTCTCTTGACGACTCAGTGCTCCAGAATGAGCCATTTCCACAAACCAGGGCTGTTCTCCAGGCGTGCGGGTGTGCACGAGGGTACGAGTGTGTGTGTGTGTGGGCAGTGCAGGCCCCGTCATCTTAGGACATGTCTACAGGGCAAAATGCGGGGTGTTCGAGGTCTACCACTATGTGCATGAGTCAGTGGGAATAAATTACAGCACGTTACACCCTCTGAAGGCTCTAATCCAGCCACGAGATGTCCTCAGGAGAGGGTAAAACCCTCTGTAATCTCTTGGATCAGAGCATGTGCAATAGGGTTTAATCCTGCCAGATGCTAACCTCCCTTGTTCTGACAACCCATTATAGCATCCCTGGCCATCCCCACGTAGGGACTCTTGCTGTCCTTCCTTGCTGGCCTATGGTCTCAGATCTTCAGGGTCTTTTTGCCATTCTCCTTGCTGAACAGATCAGTCAGTAGCTCTTGTGTGGGTGCAGCACATCACAGAAACTGATTTGGCTGCTGGTGCCTGAACCTGCCCACATTGTCCTGTCCTGGAAAGGGCTTTCTTAACCTTGAGGGGTGCTAGGCTTCTTTTTTTAAGTAGTTTTTCCTTGATTATCCTCTACTCTTTTTTTTTTTCTTTAATGTTCCTCTCTCAAGTTTGGCTCTTGTGTGATGCTAGGTTTTCAGAAGCAGGAAAGACAAAAGGTAAAGCTTGAATTACTTTCACCCTTTTTCTTGTTAATCAAATCTTCTTGAAAAGCACAGCTATTATTCACTGATTCTGGTGGTCCTGTCAAACCCTGTGGGACCCAAAGCTCCCTCCATTGAGCTGCAGTGGGAGGCAGAATCTCCCTGCAAAGGGACTGGGGAAATAAAAAGCCTTTTGCTCCATGTTAATTATTTATAACCAACCCCTGTTGGTTGAGTATGCAGCCTCTTCCAGCCAGCTGTGTCCTCTCAGCATTCGTCCAAAGGCTTTCTTTAATGTGTTTTCTTAACACATTAAAGATGGGACAAGTGTGCTTTCTCCAGCTAAAAGTGGGAGAGCGTAGTGTCAGAAGACAGAGTGAAATGTCCCTCCAAAACTCCAGCACCTGAGTGTTAGTTCACCTCATATCTTTAATGTATTTATCCCAATGAAACTGCACAGAGAGGAGAGGTGATATTTTCATCCAGCCTTCCATGTGGGTAATGCATAACAGTGCATGGACATGCACAACTCCAGTGAGACCAACTCACTTTCATGCTTAACTTTAATGAAGGGAATCTCATAAACATCCTGGACCTGGGTTACAGCAAATAATAATTTATTAAAAATTAGGAACTAAAGTTATTGGCTGCTCCATGGTTTTGCATGTCTCCCCTTGCACAACATCACATTTTTATCTCTGTAATTACACGGTAGGCGACCAGTGCAGAGTGCAGGGTCAGAAGAGGGCATGGCAGGGTAATGATGTGGCCATTTTTGCCTTGTAAATTACAGAGTTATCTTGGGACCAAGAGAAGGAGAAGGGCAGCAACTGCTTGACTAATTGGTAGTTTAAAGTTTAATTACCCCAGCGCTGACGTGCTGCCTCACAGATGCAGCTCTGTGTGGGAAGAACAGGTCCAGAGTCTGCACAGGGCTCACCCCACATGGACACAGGGGCCCCTGGGAGGAACAGTCTCAGCCCCAGACTGCCAACACCAGCCCATCCTCTGCTGTGCATCTCCCTGGATGGATGGACACATCTGGGGAGGAGAGAGGAGGAGCTCTGCAGTGGAAAACCTCCAGCTGCCCTATGGTTTGAGGCTATTTCTCTCTCTCACAGCTTCCCAAGTCCACCTAGGCAGGGAAATTTTCCATCCTACTAGGAGATTTGATCCAGAAAGGTGGCCCTGCTTCTGTCCAAGCAAACTCTGTCCTCAGGCAGCACTCCCTGCATTAAAGGTGGAGTCGTCTTCTTAAAGAGCCAATTCTTTCCTTAGAGACATGACAGTCAGATTTAATGTAGCACTAAGGAAGGGGTGATAAGAGTGGCTTTGGTGGGCATCTGTCATCCAGTCAAGGTCAAACAACTACAAAGCCCTAGCACACTCATAGATACCCTGCTGATAATTTTGATGCCTGAAGAGGAAACACTCCACAAGGAGAACACAGCAAAGGACTTTAGTATTCTTTTTTACCCAAAAAGTAGATGACAAAAAAGATGTCCATCTTAGTAACCATAAATATATTGCTTTACAACATAAGAGATAGCTAAAAATGAGCACCAATGAGGGCAACTCACCATATTTGCCAGAATGTAGTGGTACCCATTCCCATTTTTTTCAAGCTTGATTATCTGCAACATAAAAAACAAAGGTAATTAGCAGAGATCAACTACGGAAGAAGACCCTCAGTTATCTGCTCTTCCTCTCTCTCATTTTTCCCTGATGAGATTGTTCAGGTGTGGGCAAAAAGTTCACAGTCTTGTTAGAGGATGGAAAGAGCTTTCATACATGATATTTGAACAGCAAGTCTGAAACCAGACAGGATAAGATCCCCAAGAATGTGCTATGTCAGGGAAACAAAGCGACCAAACTAATGTCTCCTATAGGCTCGGGGAAATTTGAAACAGCACTTTAAAAAAAGGAAAAAGTTAAACAAGATCCATTTTTCAGATACCAGTGACAAAAAGTGGGAAGCTGGAGTCCATATGTACCGTGAATGCAGCTGAAACACCAAGCAAGACTAGAGAGCTATTCTGCACATCCTCCCAGCTATGGTCCCTGCCACAGACACCCACCTGGGTGAGATGACACGAAGTTTTCTCCTTTAGTGCATCAAGGTAGCTTCAAACCCCATCTCCAGAAAAAACTTCCTGAACAAGCCACAGAGGATTCCCCTGCATGTTCATTGAGATTATTTATATATTCTTATTCATGATGTCCCAATATATGCGCTTTGTCACTTATTCTTTTCTCCCTGATGCCTGCAGAGTCAAGGTTTTATTTGCTTTCACTGACACAATTGCTTACTGAACTGTCATAACTGAATTTTTCTATGTTAGGTGGAGAAGTTTCCCTTTATTTTCCTTTCTGCCTCTTGCAGACTTGCCTGTGATTGGAGTGGACAGAGGCACTGGTCACATGGTCCCTATATTTTTCCTTGATTTAAAAAGAGAACAGAAAGAATACACTTCAAAATTCTATTATCCTTGCTGATTCCATGTTCTCATTGAAATTCCTCTCTATTGATTTCCAGCAGCACTGTTAAATTCTTCCTAGGTTACTAGAGTCAGATACCATCTGCATTTGAGCCACTATACATAGAGAAAGAAAACAGTGATAAAAAAAGCCCAAACCAACATGCCCTCAGAACCTGACAAGCACAAGAATTGCCAGTTTCTGAGAGAACTGTGCTTTTTCCATAAGGTTTCTTTGCTGGCAACACTACTTCCTATTTCCACTGTCGTATGAATTGCTTCTGAACTGCTGCCTGCATTGCCAACGCTCAGCCAAAATCTGCACAAACTGCAGTGAGACCAGAAAGATCCTCACAGCCAGAATGATCATGAAACGGCTGCTGAGTTGGACTCAACCAGAAATCAGCCTACCCAGGACTTGTCTCTGATACCAGGCTGGCAGCAGGTGCTTGAGAAATGTCAGATGAGGGCATAGACTGATCCTCCCCATGGGACAGCACTCCCAGATTACCATGAGCAGTCATTTAGGGATTTTCAAATGGATTATAAATGAGCTGACACTTGCTCTATGCAACTGGTTCATCTGTCTTAGCCCTTCTCTGATGAAGTGCTCTTGTATGCATAATAAAACTCATCTGGTTCTCAGCATTAACGTGGGGGTGGCAATTAACTCCAATGAAGGCTTCATTTAGAAGCAGTTTCTTACACAGTTAGTGCCAGCTCCACCAGCTTCACTGCCCTGTGGCTCCCTGAACAGGGTCTGGCTTCTGCTGAGATGTCTGAAGCTCTCAGAAAAAACTCTATATACCTAAACTATGGAGATATACTCCTCATTATGGGTAATTTTCTGAGTACCTTCCATTGCCAGATCTAAGAAGCAAAAACCAGACACAACTTGTCCCCTTCCATTCATCAACTGAGGCTGACCTTTGCAGTAAGTCCCAGACCTTGTGGGAGGAAGGAGAATCTCCGGTGCACTGGGATGTCTAAGAATTATGATCCAATTCCCCTTTTCTCCCGTGTCAACAATAGCTGGCATTGGCTCCTTCTGCTCAAACTCTCCTTTGTTATTTTATTAGGTGTCAGAGTCAATGAACCACAGAGGGCTGCTATCCAGCTTTCCCCGAGCTGTTAATCTTGCAGCCCATCCACCTGAATTATGAGGCTTGTTTCCTGTGTTTTACACAGTTATTTGTGATCTTAATGTATTTTAAAATGCTTGCTCAGTCCTAATGTGTCCGGACAGCAGTAGCAAGCTGAGGTTATAATAGCATTTATCACTTATCCTGACTGTGGTGAGAGGCTGTGCTGGACTGCATGCTGATAGCTCACTTGGGCCACCTAGGTTTCATTACCCACTTCTTAATGGGCCAGTTTGACATCTATTAGATAGAAATCCTCTCGGAGTGAAACACTGGCAAAGGAGAACTTTCAGTTACTCATTTTAATGAGAGACAAGGAAGAAACAATGCAGGGCTTTGATGGAACACAATCCACCACATTCTTATTCCATTAAGGCTACACAGCACAACCCCGTGATAACCTGCCCTGAACCAAGGCCTGGCTCACAAATGACAGGTACCTCAGCAAAGATATATCATACCCCTGAGACACGACACAGAGAAATCTCCCAGAAAGAAATCAGGTCATTTTCCCATGTTTCATTAACACAGGGAGCACGGTCACCAAAGCACAAGGACTGCTGTCCTGGAGTGAGTGGTGTTATCTGTGTCATGTGTACAGAGAAGAAATGAAAAGTGTGTGCAAGCACCAGTGTGCATGTGAGAGGCACTGATGTTGACAGCCACCCCCAGCTCTCCCGTTCACCAGGGAGCACAAATCCACAGCCACCGGGAGACAGAGACAGGCTTGTCAGAGAAGAGGATAAAAGCTCCATGAGCACCTCAGACACTCAGAGAGACAAGAAGAACAGCACAGAACATTCCCAGAGAGGATACTAGGGTGGTGAGCTGAGAGACTGGCTGGCAGTTCAAGTTACAGTCCCAGCTGAATTCCACGTGATAATGAGCTGAACATTACCTTCGAATCCCTCCAATCACCTCAAACTGTGAAAAACCAGGCATGCCCTGCTCACACTGGGATAACTACCTTTGTTCTCAGAAATCCCAGTGGATTTGGAACAAGAATGCAAAAAAAGGATGAAAATGGACTACACGTCTGAAAAAGTTGTTTGCAGACCTATTCCTCACTGGAGAGTCACCTCCCAGGCACAGACATCTGTTGGAATTGCTCTATCTTTCTTGTAGGAAAACATAACGTTGTACCTCTTCTCCATGGGAACTGATATTTTTTATAGCATTGCAAAACAAATAATCACAATATGTGGATTTTTCGTGTTCTTACAAATAGCTTTTCTTGCACCTAAGTTTAACGTGTGCTCCAGGTCTGTGAAGAAGTTTGAAAAAAAAGACTTATTTCCCTGTTTGTATTAGAAAAACTAGATAATATTTGATTACAGAATTTAACTTTCTGTTAGACAAACCAGACTTAAAAACCCAGCACTATTAACCCTAGAAATCCGATACACCATGTAGGAAAACCTGCAGAAAAGTCAAATATACTGCCTGGATCCCATCAAAAACTTTGTTCAACTGCAACTGCTCCGTGGTCAGAGGGAAGACTTTACCCTCTGAAATAATCTGTTTTCTCTTTCATGAGTGTGACCTTTACTTTGAGGTTAAAACCTGCTATTTGCTCCGTTATTACATATAACAGAGTAGCACCCAGAGACATCCAACAAGGATGGATTGTGCTCGTTGCTGAGCCGTGCAGCTGGTGAAATGTCAGTCCCTGCCCCAGACAGCGAGCAGCTGAAGTGTGAGACTGGAGATGACAGGTACCTTAGACAAGGAGACGTGTGAAGCACGAGGTAAGAGTGAGCTGATTATGAGGAATACAACAGTGGGAACTGCTGTGCAGAGGCTGTGTGGTATAGAGGGACCCTTTCTAAGCAGCGTGGGACTGGAGCCCCTGTGGTGGGGAAGGGCTTGGATGTAGGTGTGAGAGGGAAAAGTGTTGTGGCTGGAGTTGAAGAGGGGGCACAAGTGTGGCCTGAACCTGTCCGTGGGCTTGCATCTGTCTCCTGTCCACAGGACTCCACATTCAGGACTGAGGGAAAGCATTAAGGAAGGCATGGAGCAAAGAAGATAGGGAAAATTTGAGTCTGCACTAGTGGGTGACCTATCTACATTGAAGGTGAGTAAGGCAGGGCACACAAGCTACCTGCTGAGTCCTCTACTGCACACCCCAGTGGCATGTGGCCTTGAGCTGACAAAGCATCCAGCAAAGGAATCAGACAAGTGGGGAACATGGAACAGTGGGGCTCACTTGGCACAAATACATGAGAGCTTCTAGTATTTATACAGCTTTACAGTTTCTGCAATAACACAGCGGAGAAATATCTGCAAGCTCAGCAGCCAGCTGCAATACACACACACCACATCCAATGAAAACCACAGTGAGACATGGATCAGGCTAGAATGGGAAAGAGAACTTCTTCAGGAGAAACAACCCTTCCTATTCCATGTGCAAGACCCCTTTCAGAAGGCCCAAACCAGCACGACCTTGTTAAGGATGATGTTCAGCCGCTCAGATTCGCAGTCCACCACCACCAGCCTTTCCTTCTTCTTCTCCAGCTCCTGGAAGAGCATTCGATAGCCCTCTTCTGTTGTCGTCAGGATGTTGACAGCTGTCACCTGCCAGTTCTTCTCAGCTGCAGTGTCCAGCACTTTCTGTAGGACTGACAACCCTATGATGGGAAGAGAGGGGGAAGAGCCAGGTTTTAGTTGTGCAATGACATCTGTTCCTCCTCCTGACAGCCTGTGCAGCTGCCTCAGGCGAGGCTGGAGTCAAAGTCACAAGAGTGCAGCAGAACTACAGAGAGCAGCTAATAGTCTAGATTTTACCCAAACTCAGCTAGAATTAATGAGTCCTGTTTTTATTGTCCCATCACAGATGATTCCAGGCCTAGTTTTCCTTTGTAATCAGCAGATCAGTCTCGTTGATCAAACCCTGCTGTGGGATTCAGATAAGAACTCTAATCCCCATTTTCCTGTCTGTCACTATCCAAACAACTTGATTTCTCTTGGCCACAGTTTCCTTCTTGTCTTTGATCTGTTTAGCCTGTATGCTTCTGGAATTAGGGACACCCTCAGCAATCAAAACACACAATCATATTCAGCATCATTCTCTCTGTCATCAGAGAGAAAACCATTATTTTCAAAATTATGTTGCCTAAATTACATGCACAGCCTTCCAGGGGAGATTCACATAGCACTGCTCTGGAATCCTACTAGACAACCCTACCTGTTGCAATCCTTTTGGGATATTCACCGTGCCCATAATGCCTGACAACAGAAAGCAAGTGTGATGCTTTTGTACCTTCTTATCTCTGAAGGTCATCCTGTCCCTTCCAGAGACAACAATAACTTCCAGGACAGAGCTGTGAATCACCTTTACCTCCACCCTGTCCTCCACAAGTCTGTTTGGCTTCCAGCCTCCAAGCCTGGAGCTTTAAATGCATCTGAGAGCTGGGAAAACTGAATCACAGAGCAATGAGCTCACTAGTCCTGTTTGTGGTTTAGAAAACTTCAAGACCCAACAAAAGTTTTATTGTTTTACATAGACAACTGACATGTGCTAACACAGAGGAATTGGAGGCTTTCAAGTTATCTGCCAGACACACATTTCACACCTGAGTGTGAGCTTAGGTGAAACCATTCATGTTTATAAACTTGGGACTCATTGTCCTTGAGTTTGACAGACCAGTTCAATATGGGACATGGAATATAAACAATTTCACCATTTTGAACTCAAACCATCTACATATCAAGTATTTCCCTAATGTTGATGGGGCTCAAACCTGGCTCCATGAACACAGACATATTGAGTCAGGCTGATGCTTCATGTAGATCAACACCCACCTTCAGCAGAAATGGGTATTTATAAAAGGAATAGAGAACAGGGAAGGCATAGGGTGATCCTTCCTTTAGCCATCCTCTCAGCCTCCAGGAACCCACAGCGAGAGGATTTCTGGAGGCAAAGTCTCCATCTAGAGCACTATGTTTAACTGCCTGGTAACCCTCCCACAATACTTGTGACTTACCCCGGTCAGCATCATAAATGTACACAAACTTCTGCCAGCTGTAGTGCTCGATGACACTGATGAGGGCATCCTGCAGCTCTGGGCGGAGTTGGAGGACAAACTGGTTGGAGGTTTCGACAGGGAAGCTTGGTGTTATGAAGCAGACGTGGAGAGCCCCGCAGAAAGACGTGAGCATGTTGACAGTCCTCCTCTCATAAAATCCAAAGATGGCATAGACGCCCTTGGAGAACTGCGAGCAGACTGTGGGAGCAGAGAGAAAGGTCATGAGGGGAGAAGGGCAAGGAGGCTTCTCAGGAATTTCACCAAAATAAACCTTTTCCCTGAAAATAAACCTTTTCCCTGTGAGCTCTCCAGACTAGATAATTTTATCCCAGGCCTGTGAGCTGATGAAGGAACCTGTGAAGAACAGGGCTTGTGACCATGTGGTCCTCAGCCCTTGATCTCCATAGACCTGCTTTACCCTTGTTAGGGGGAAGTGACAGAGAAGAATGAAATCAGTATCCCCAGACCTCTGATGAAGATTTTGCTGCTTCTGGGATAAAATATGTTATCTGAACATGGGAACCCCTCAGCAGAGAAGGGCTATTGCAGCCCCAGATGCATTTACAGAGCAGAAGGAAAACATTTGCATGATAGCACAGCCCTTCGTGGCCAGTGACTCCAGAAGGAAACTATGGGTTTGAACACTGAAGCTGCAGAGACCATTCTCAGAGGGCATCTCAGCAATGGTTGATCAGGTTCAATACAGTCACAGCACAGCTACAGGGAGGTTTTTCTGCAGCATGAGCTGCTGACACTGAGGTCAGAGCCTCTGACACCAAGAGTGTGTTGGTACTCGGGGACACCTAAGTGGCAATTTCTGATTTCCTCACAAAGCCGTGGTGGGGAAGGCTGTGAGGCAGCAGCAGTATCCTGGGAGATCCACATCAAGAGTTCCCTGGCAGATATCTGTGTCTGTCCTCAGCACCTGGTGCTGTGTTGCACAGGGAGGGCTCTCTTGTGTTGGAGCCCTTCTCTGGAGAGTACTTAATGATATCCTGGGAGCTGCCGGAAAAATGCCTCAGGATCTCAGTGACACAGAGAGAGTTCACACTTTGGGTTGTAAAACTTAGCCCCTGAGACAGTCAGACTCATTTAATATCACCCCTGTTTATGGCACATCCCAAGTTACCATCAATAAATCTCCAAGCCGGAGGTGGTGGCAGTGACAGCACTTTTTCTGTGTCAGAACTCCTGGCACTAATGTCTCCTCCTGTTGTCACTCCGACTCTGAAGACCTTTGGCTGTGACATTTATACTGACTCAACACTTCACACATCACTTGCCTGCCCTCCCGAACCAAGTGCAGGCTGAGGAGCTGGATGTGACATTCTGGGGTCCCCTGGCAAGTGCTCTGCACTGCTTGGAAATCCCCTGGCCTGGTTTCTGCTGGTAGCCATCAGTGCTGAACCTTCTGCATGTGTGGCTGGAGACAGGCTCCTAAATGTGAGTTTATTACATCCTTAGCTGGGCTCCCTCTGGGCGAGAACAAGAAATCTTGCTTCCCACTGTGCAAAGCAAATCCCTTCTCCCATCTCACCACCAAGACAAAGCAGCTGTGCTTTTGGAACAGCACAGTGCTGAGATCTGAGGACTGAATCTTATGGCACTGATGGAACTTTTTCCTTCATCTTGGAGTTCAGCCCAGGTTTCGAGCATCCCAGTCCCTCAGTTTGCTCCCAAGGTCACCCATCCTCTTTTTGCTGATTGGCACCTGTGATCTCAGAATTATCCTCCCACAAAGGAATTTGTAGTTCTGCAGGGCAGGGACGCCTCACAAAGCCCAAACCATGGCGAAAATAACCCCTGCTTCTCTTTATTTTCACAGCAGTGTCTCTCTTTGCAATCAGCAATTGTGTTTGTATCAGCTGGAGTCACTGCCCTCATCATGAGACTGACACATTCAGGAAGAAAAGTAGCAGATATGGATAGAAATAGTCTGAACATCATTTCCATGTGGCTGGACCAGTGGGTCTAATGAACGGTGCAATATACCATATGTGAGAGATCAGAACATGGTCTTGGGAGACCCAAGCTTCAGACTCACTGAATGATTAAAGAGACATTTTTGGGACAGCTGAAAAATCCAGTACAATTAATAAACCAGACAATAAACTTAGGTGGCTTGTTTTGTTTCAGACAAGGCATGGCTTCCTTGAGTTTTGTTTTCTATTTCAAAGGAATCTCTCATTTTTTTAGCTTTTTTTTTACCTCTGTGTCTCAGTCATGCTCAGGCATCCCTCCTACACTGTTCTGAGACATCACCAGTCCCAGCATTTGAAACAGATTGCACCAAAGACAACTGGGAGAAGAAACACGCTTTATCATTAGTAAGTTTGGAAAGAACCCTTGCTCACTTTGTATTTGCAAGCTATGAGGGGCCATGGACCAGGCAGATAATTTGGAAAAAAAAAGACTTGCTGAGGGTTATCACCCAATGAAAAACAAAGAAACTGCTATGTCAATTAATCTGGAAAACTGAAGAGTGACAGCTGCAGCTGTTTTTCCAGGACTTGGCATAAGGTAAAAGCAGTGGTGCAAAATTGTGTAAATCCCAGGACTATTTTAAATTCTTTATTGAATATGTGCAAACCTTAAGTAGAGCAAATAAGTATTTTAAGCTCTCTTTGTTTTTATAGTGATGAGCAGTCACCAGGCTCTAATGGATAGCTTTCTGAAAAGCTTAAAAAACATAAAAGGGATACAGATCGTGCTGGAATGGAAGGTCCAAGAAGTTGAGCTCTCCTGGCCAATTGGCTGGAGACAACATCATACTTTGCAAGTGTTGTACCAGCTACCTGTGAACAGCTGGCCACAGCTCAGCATTTCCTGCTGAGGACTGCAGAGCAGCCAGCCTGGTCACCAGCTCTAGCAGCTGAATTTGGGCAGTTCAACCTCAAGCTGCAGGCAGGAACCTGGGTGAAATGCAACAGCATAAATGTTTGCCTATCCAAGGATATGAGCATGAGTGAAGAGGGTTTGCTTGGATGCAGATAAAGATGTCTGTGACAGTTTGCATGTGCTGTTTGTGACCTCTGGACTGCACAATGGGAAAGGACAAAGGACATCAGTTCTGGGCTGTACCTGTGCTAATATCTTATAGTGAATTTGTAATTAACTACAGGATAGTTTTCCTCTAAACAAACCCTCACAAAATATAGTTCATAATGATTGATAACCATAACTACTACTGTGTTCATCCCCATCAGTCTTGTAAAATTGTTCAGGTTGGGATTTTTGGCTGGGACATTCTTGATGTGTGCTGCACCAGGCACCATGGACACCCCATATCCCTCCTTCTCCAGGCACAGGCTCTCTCACCAAGGCTCCTTTGTATCAATCCAAGAAAAAAATAAGTAAAAGCAGAGGCATTACCTTGATTGTCACCTGGTTATGCTGGAGAGACAACCCAGCAACAACAACCTGCTTACAGGACACAACTCTGCAGTGCCAGTTGCAGCCAAGTGAGGGAAGACCTCGCCAGACTGTACTAAAAACAATTCCAACTTACTGCAAAAATCAAAATAGTTTGTAAGTTAGTTAAAACGTGACTGATGTGGTAGAGCAATCAGGGGAGGCTTCCTCTCTCTCTCTGTGGAAAGGTGGCTGTCATAGAGCTGGTGTGTCCTTGAATTCAGATGAGGAAAAAGCATCTGTGCTTCCCTCATTCTTGGAATCCCCAGACTGCAGGATTTCTAGTCCTGCACTTTTTCTCAAGGTTCTCTTTTCATATGGAAATATTCAAGGTAAGGCACGTAAATTCAGAGTTAAAAACACTGATTTTGCTGATAGTACACAGAGGAGAGGACACCTACTTGGCAGCTGAAGAGACGCAGCTCTGGCCACCTTTGCAGATGCTTCCAAGGAAAAGAAAAGTACATCAATAAATACATCAGTACTCACAACTTTAATTTGTGCATTTTCTCTGCAGAAGAGGAAAGCAAAAGAGATGTTTTGAGTGTATAAAAATTCCTGGTAGACTTTTTTTCTTGTCTATAGCTCTCAACAAGAGAAAATAGATGAATAAGACTGATTTCTGCATTTAGGGGAGTGACAGGTATTTTGCAACTGGAGTTTTGACCTGACCCATGTGAAAGGCAGGTGTCAGACAAAACAGGTATCCTTTAGGTTTTGGTTAAAGAAGGTAAACCAAAAAGTTTCTCTTAGAAACAGTCACCACAAAGAGGGGCTGAAACAGTCTTGGCATTTGAGTGAGGAGGAAGAGCAAATGGGCTGCACAGAAGGTTGGGAATTAGAATTTGGTCTCCAGGAGTGAAGATGTTACAATTCTGCTGAGAATCTGCAAACAAGACTGTAAAAAGGAAACTAATTCCTATGGACACGGGGAAGAAGCCTGGTAGGAGATCCTGGCAACTGCTCATCTGCCATTTCCTTTAGAAGCAGAATTTTCACCATTTCACTGGGTTTAAGACTAGAAAGGGACATTAGATCATTTCTACTGACTTGTTGTGTCTCATGGACCGTTAAGTTTCACCCAGCTACCCCTGGAGGGAGCCAATAATATGGCTTAGTTGACTCTTGGGAGATTCAAATGCTGCATGCCTCTGTCAGAGAACAGAAGTAGAAGAGACAGTGCTAATACCCAAAGCCATAAGAGCAGTAAAAAACCTGATTAAAGGAAATATCCCCAGATGTCCCCCACAAATGACTCATGTTCTCCCTTGCAAAAGGAGACAAAAACCCCAGATGGTCCCTGCCAGATCTCAGAGGCCTTCCTGACCCAGAAGAATGTCAGAGCATCTAGGAGGGAAGACACCACACCCTCTCCAGGAAAGACATTCCTACAACACTGAGCTGCAGATGTGAGTAAATTATTCCCCATAGCCCACGCAGGCAGGGAAAGAAAATTGCAGCTTGAAAATGTAGACTCCCAAATAAGAAGAAATCTTTGAAACCACCCAATCCAGCACACCAAAATTCACAAACATTTTTTAAAAAATTTGAGTAAGAGTGTGGCCAGACTTTGTAATAAAATAGTCAACTCAGTTTACTGTCCTCTGTAAACTATCAGTGATGAGCCCTGAAATGCCTGCAGCCCCAATATCATCTTCATCTGCCCAAACCTCTGGGGACACAGAACCAACACCCTCACTTGCAGCAAAACATACTGACAAAAGTGGTGTCAAGAAGCAGTTCCCACATGCTTTTCTTTGCTCACTTGGAGTGTATCTGTGCACATGTGGGAAAGAGGAGGGAGGATATGCATGCATAATTAATTTTTAGCATGCCCTGCCTGGAGGCAACCCTCACACGGTGATGGAGAACCTGACATCAGGTTGGCAAAGCTGGTGGAGTTTCAATGAAGGAGCACTAGTGTCTGCTTCAATTAGGATCAGCTCAGCTTTCCTCCCAAATGTTTGTCCTCACAGTTCTCCAGTGTGGCGTAGGTGCCAGAGCTCATCTCTTCAGCACATCCCAACGACAGCATGTTCCCACAGATTTTCTGAGCAAGGGAAAGCCAAACAGATTCCACACTCCCCCATTGTTCCACTCATGTATTTAGCTCGCAGCAGATATGTCCCACATATTTGATCAACTGCAAATCAGGCTGATGTGATATCACAAGAAATCTATGTTTTTCTTGCTAATGTATAAAAGACACAGAAGTGTACTCCCTTCCATCATTTTCCTGCACTGCTGCTCTAATCATCCTGGAAGTTGGAAAGTAATGTTCATTTTTTACATAAAGATCTGCTTTCTTTCCCTTATATTTAAACAATAATCTATGACTGACTAGTTGCTCATAACTGCATATGCTGATAACTTCAACTTTTTTAGTTAAGTTTGCCTGCCTGACAAGTGAATCTTAGTTTGCCTGGCTGACAAATGATAAGCTGCCTTTGAGATCAAGTTGAATTTGGGGTACTTCTTTCTCACATGCTGTTGAGCTTGAGGAAACAGAAATAGCACGGTGGTTTTGTCACCAAAAATTAACACCATGGGCTCTTAGTCATTTAAGTGCACTTTTGAATTAAAATCATGAAGATATCTAGTCACGGGAAGTTGACTTTAATCTCTCTGTCAAAGGGATCAGTTGAATGTCTTAGTACTTCCACTCATGTACTTCACAAGTTGAAACCTCTTTTTCTTCTTCTGTTACTGTCTTTCAATGCAGTTCTTATCCACTGTGACTACAAAATGAAGGAAAAAATCCAAATATCAAAGGTCTTAATAAGGTCAGTGAGCTTGTTGGAAAAAAGGAAACAAGGAAAAACAAGATGTTTGGCAAGCTTTTACTTGCTTCCTTTGCTTGTTTTTAAGAGTATTTTTGTTTTGGGAATGCTAATATTTTGTTGAGTCACATAAAACCAAGAATTAAATATATTGAGGGGTTTAGAGTCAACACAAACTATTTCTGAGCACTTTTAACAGGAATTAGATACAAATTCCCTACACAGAACACACTGAGATCACAAGCATCTTTAAATGGGTCCTGGACTATAACCTAAAGGAGATGTGAACATGTATCTGCTGACATTTGGGACTTCTGGGGTCACAGACTTAGATGGGTCCTTAAATAAGGATCCATCCTTAAATAAGATGTCATTTAACAGCTCTATTTTTCTGAGTAACCTTCAAATCCATAGAAAGAACACAGACACAGCCCTGGAAAGAACATGATGCCCATCTGAAGCAGCATTCAGACTTCACAGAAGCCCATTTCTTCTGTGGGTAGACTTCGGTTATTGATCTAATAGGGACAGTTTGGCTGAGGAGGGTCCTGTGGCTAACAGACCAGATTATGTGTAAAGGAGAATGGGTCCAGTGCCATCTCTGTTTCAGGTTTGATATCTAATCATGACTTGTGAGACAGAGGAAGGCAACTGCCTTTCTGTGAGCCCATCTGTTCCAGCCCCTTGAGTCAGAGAGTAAGTTTTGCACCATGCTCATGTAGACCCCAAATAAGACCAATTTCTGTGCTGGAGGCACTGATGCCATGCTCTCAAGCTGTGTAAGGTTCTTGCTGTTTATTGCCTTCATCTCTCCAGTGTCACATACCAGAGCCTCAGCCTTTCCACTGATTTCATAACGTTAAAACAGAAAAGATGTGCAGAAGGGCTCTGGTGCCAGGGAAACAACTCTGCATTTTTCAGCTCTAACAGAGCATCTGACCTCTCCACCTTCTCTCATTTTTAAATTTTTTTTAAAATGGGAGTGTTTTTCTCCATGCCAGCCTGGTTCATTTCTGGGGTACAGCTTGCTGTAAAAATAAGGCAAGCAAACCCAGCTGGGATACAGTCTTCTGAGATCCCTTTGTGGCACATTATGCCATTAAAAATATAGAATCATAGAAGGCCTTGGCTTGGAAGGGACCTTAAAGATGTGCCAGAACTGTCTGACACTGTCAGCAGGTCTGCTGGGCAGTCTGGCTTTTCTCTGTGTCCAGAAAGAATCCAGCAGAAGATGCTGGCCATGCTGGGTGCCTTGGAGCAGCAGGAGTTTTGCAAAACCAGCTGCTCTCTCCTGTCCACAACCCTCACCTCGAGGTCCCCTGCAGCTCTCCTAGAAGGAAGCAGTGATCCCTCATAGGGCCCCAGCTGCAGATGGATTTTCCTATGGGCCCCATGGGCTCGGGAAGATCAGCAATCCCTGCGCTCATCTAACCTTCTACAACGAAACAGAAAACTCATAATTTGTGCTCATTGAACTCTCTGTCTCTGAAAGAGAGACATAAATATTAAAGCAAGATTACTACAAATGAAAAAGTGACAGTGATATTGTAAAAAGAGGTGAGGGATGAGGGTTGAACCAATTTTGCCTTTGCTTCTTTATTAGATGGCCTTTTGTGTCTGAAGAAAGTGCTATACAAGGAAAACTAAGTACAGGATCACGGTGTAGATTCTGCTGGGAAGTGAGAACAACAACAGAGGAAAAGAACAAAGCACCAAACCCCCAGCACGTTAACACAGTACATAGCACACTGCTCTTAGTTCACCACAACATTTAATTCTGGGCTGGAAGTGCTGAATTATTAAACCGTAGAAAAAAGAGGGGAGTGAGAAGTGGGAGGGGGAAGATAAGCAGTAGCAGAAAGCAAATATGTCACATGGAGAAAATCTCACGGCAGATGAAGTGCATTTTGTCTTCAATAGCTTCTTTTCTTTCCCTAATACATTATATTGGTTCACAGACATTAAAGCCTTAGACTGTCTTCAGTGCAAGCCTCGGGTTCTGGTAAGGATTTTCTAAGGGCTCATCTTGAAACTGGTTTCAGGTTACAAAGAAAGAACCAGACTGTGAATTTGCCCTGGAGAAGCCCAATGTTAATGTTACTTGTCCTGGGGAAGAAGGTTGTTAACATCCACCTCCTCAACTCCTTTCTTAATCTTCATCCTGATAAATACAGCATTGATCCCATGTCCCCCTGAACACGTGCATAGATGCATAGGCATTCCAAAATTTGCTCTGGTTTGTGCTTTTGCAAAACTGATGTCTCAGTCTCTGATGTGTTTCCTGTGACATTCCTGACATTGGTGTTGTTGCCTCCAATTGATGAAAACATTATCTCATGTCGGAGAGGATGTGGCCTCATGCTCTGAGCCTGCTCCTCCCTGGGTATTTGGAGGGGAGCATCTGCTCACCTTCTCTTTTCTCCCTGTCACTACTTTTTTTCCCAGTCCTGCTTCTTAATTTCCAAATTTTAATTGTTTAATGCTACAGTGCATAAACCCTTATCCTTGTCTGCCACTGAACTAACCTAACTAATTTTAAGACTCTCTTGGCAACAGACTGCAAATTATCAACTTCATTTGTTAACATTCCCCTTTTTTCCTACTCAAATCAGCCAAAGAACTTGACAAAACACACACACACACGTGCATGCACACCCTCTGCAGTGATCCTCCCATAAGTCCAAACCCTCTCTGGCCACATATTTGTACTCCAGTGCAAGTTCTGGGTTTCCTGGTCTCAGGTGTCAGACCCCTTAATGCTCCTCAGCCTTCACAGTCAGCAACAGGCAGGGAAGGCTGGTGTTGAACTTTGTAAAGTCAGATGGGTAGGCCCTGGTGTGCCCAGCTTTTATTCCCTGTTTTGGAAGCATGTGAAAAGAGGCCTTTATATTTCCTCAAACACTGACTCTCTTTCCTGATAGTGATTTTTAATTTTTAAATTGACAAGAAAAAGCCCTAAAGCAACCCCCTTTCTGAACTCCAGGGTGTGTTGCCTTCAAAGAAGCACAGGGATATGCCATATCCTTTACACCCATGTAGATGATTTGTGTGGGCATTATTACTAATTCTAATTGGCTTGGAATTACATTTTTCCTGTTATCCCTGGGTACCTGGGAACCCTCTATAGCTGCAACTGTCACCCTGCACATGTTTGTAAGATGCCTGGCACAGTGCTGCAAAGCCTCTGTGAGGTGCTGCAATATATACGTGTGAAATAGCAATAAAGCCACTGAATAGCCTCCTCAGAGTGGAGAATTACCTTCCCAGCAGAGAGAAGAGAAATTATATGACTGGTTCATCACAGAAAGTAAAACAAAGGATAAGGAGGGACCTACATGGAGAACCAGGAGAATTTTCCCTAACACGATTGATCTTTTTGGTAGTGAGGATGTCTTGAGTGAGTCTACCTTAAAATATCTGCAAGTCTAGGAGGGAGGCTGGCTGTCAGAGGGAACAGACAAGATTTTTCTCTTGTTGTAGGCTATTGTTGGCCTTTCTGACATTGTTTGACTCTTTTCTCACTTAAAAAAAAGGCAGCAGACAAAAATCACAGTGTATATTGTGTGGGGAAAGCACCACCAAGCTCCCTTCTGCACCAGTCTCACTGGTCTGGGCAAAGAAGGAAGAACTTGAACTTATCCAGGACAAAGCTTCTTGAAACAGAACCTCTCACAGACAGGGCAGAGCATCATGTCCTTGGGGGCTTGAAGTGGGAAGCAGTACCTAAACCCACCAGCTGACATGTTATTTATAAACATGCACGTTTTCTATAAATTTTCAGGGCTACATTACAGGTATCTGCTGAGTTAGCAAGGCAGATGCTCCAAAACCTACATGTGCCATCACTGCCCCAAAAGTGCCATCTTTTCTGCAGACACTGGTGCCATTAGTTTTCTGAAAAGAGGAGCAGGGAGGCACGACACAGCAAACTACACTCAGCACACAAGGGTTAACCTCTAGAGCACAACCCTTTTGTGCTACCTGCTTGCGTGTTGTACTCACCTTTGGTCTGTGAAAGCACCAGTGGTTTTGAAACTCCATTTAACATCTCAGCAAGGGCTGAGTTTGGTGTAGAATGACAAGATCCTTTGACATCTGAGAGTGCTGGCTTTTGTGGGCTTAAGTGCCTCCCTTGGTGGCTCTTTGCTACAGTCATTTCTTGTAGGGTTTTTATTTTCCCTTTTCACATTAATGTTCTGTTCCATTGTGCTCATAGCTTTGTTCAGGCCTACTTAATGTCAGGGGGAATATTACCATTTCTTCCCTGTCATTAGAACAGCTTTAGTCCTGTCTGCATTGCGAGGGCAATAAATGATAAGGGTTACCACATTTTTTATTTCTTCAGTGCCTCTGAGCACCAGGTTTTGTGAAAAATCCCAAACAAACAAGTTTAATCTTGAGATCTTTTAAAGCTGGCAGGAGACTGTGTTGTCTGGGGAGCAGGAAGGCAGAGCTGTGACAGATGGTGAGATCTGGACCTATGGTTTGCAATTTTATGGTTTCTGGTGAAACTTCTGTGTGAAACACTCGCTGTGGGTGGTGGAACAAACAGTTTACATGAAGTGCATCTAGCTAGTGTGCCCAGATGGAGCTTCTGCAGAGAGGTGATACTTGTTAAAGAGGGAACTGTAGAGGCCAGTTCCCTCTCAGAGGAGGTGAAGGCATCCATCCCACTGAGCAAGGTGAATGGTGGGGATGGGGGAGAACATCACTCTCCCCCACTGCACCAACAAACCTATGGTAGACCAGGAGGCCCTGTGTGAACGTTACCCAAAATACAAAATATTACCGGGGGAGTTGACTACCTAGCAAGAGCTTGAGCAGAAATAAAGTGGAATTCAAGATTTTCCTAAACAGTCTCCTAAACACCAGGAGCCTCTCAGCTATCCTGAACCACCTGGACTGCCATGGGAACGAGAAAATAGTCTGGAAAAATAGGATGTGTGTCTTAGGGAGAAGAATGTAGGATAATCCTTAACATCAGGAAAACACTGAGATCTCTTCCTGACATGCTTAGTTACATGCAAACACCTTTTCTACTGATTTCTATTCAGGGAGAATTTTTAAGCTCCTGAAGACAGAGACTCTCCAGTGAGCTGCAAAGAGCAAGAGAGATCATGTAAAACACTCTGCATAAATGCAAATTGTGGGGAGGCCCAGCAGAGCACAGGAAGGGGAGTTGTGGGAAACCTGGGGTCATTCATCATTCGGAAGCAACGACACTGCACACACAGGAGCAGGTTCTGTCTCGAGCAGTCGCTCAGTGTAAACCAAAGATGATGACATGATTTAGGCAGCTACTGAGAAAATCCCACTGCTTCTCAGCAGAAACTTTACCTGTAAAATATTATTTAGACAGAAAAGCAGCAGCAGACTTGAGGATGTTAATTTGTATCACTTCTCACAAGCATCAGAGAGACTCTTTCACTATTCACCAGATGTTGCTCAACACTAGATTGGGGGGTTACCTGAGGAAATCCATTTGTCCATGAAATCAGAGTCACTGGCCACTGTGGGGCAGGCAGGTCTTGCACAGAGAGACATCAGGAAGATCAGCTTTTCAGTGAGTGGAAACATTCCTTGGATTTAACAACTGTGCAAGAGAACCGAGCCACGGAAAGCTTCACACATCAAGTGTCAGATTTACTTCACCAAAGGAAAACTGGGAAAACTATACCATGTAATGGACTCTAATTACACATTTAAAGTGACGACATGGATGGCCAAAGGTATAATTAACATAATTAAGAACCCATTTGTTTCAGAAGCCTCTGGGGGAAAGACAGGTGAAACTGCCACCTACAAGAGAATGTTGGTAGGGCAGAGGCTGCTGCCACTGGTGGGCAGAATCCCAATAAAGGCTTGGTCTGGAAGGACAAGGCAAAAAGAAACATCCCTGGGACATATCTCTTGATGTGCACAGGAAGGCAGAGGTGCAATTGAGAGCCTGTGATTTACACCTCTGGGACAGTCCTAGCTAACCTGTGAGGGTTGTGATTTTCTTCTTTCTGTACTGCAACCCTCTCTTGGTGCTGAATGTGGCAGAGAGAAGTGTGTAACATAGCCTTCACTTTGAATTTTCCTGACCCTCCTCTTGGAGTAAAGAATCATTTCTCTGTGAGAGAATTTCTTTCTGGCTGCCTGTATTTAACATGGCAGTGAACATCTGCAGTCATATTTTCTAAGCATTTGTTGTGATCACTCCTCTGCACTGCTAGTCCTAACAGCAGAGCAATGTCAGCTGAGAGCCTTGGTAGCATTTCCAAAACACTCTTAGATTACTAAGTTGACTACCATGTCTCTTTAAAGAAGAGATATTGGAATGATCTGCAAGTGATTTGGGATGTAGGTATATAAGGAAGACATATGGTGCATGTAACCTTTGAAGATTAGACCTTAACTTATGTACACTGAAAATGTGTCTCCTGTGACAGCTTTTACCAGTGCTCTCCTAAGGAGAGATGTTTTCCTGGCATTGTCTGTGCAGCAATGGAAGAACAGGGATGTCATGTGAGGGGTTGGTTTCAGAGGTCCTCTGTGCACATGCACTTTGCAATAATCTCATGGTGCAGCTGCAAATATGTGCCTATAATCCACTTGCATCATCTTGTGAACTTCTTTCTTGAATCTCTCATGGAAGTAATGAGAAAATCATTTGCTTTCTGCCTGGTTAGAAAGAATAGTCTGTGCAATATAAGTAAGACAGCTGAGAAAACCTTTATTTCAGTGCAGAAAAGTTTTCTACATTATAGTTTCCCTGGTAACTACATTGAGGCCAACAGAATTACACTGGGTCTAAGTATGGTCTAGTTTTGTCAGTTGGGAAACACATCATGTTTCCTGAAGAAGGCTGCAGGGACAGAGGACCTGATTTTTGTGTGTAGTCAGCCGTGACTTGCTTGTAAAGTGTGCTTGCTTCACATCTGCTTGAGCATAGGTCACTAGTCCCCCCTTGAAAAAATCCTCAGGCACAAAACCAAAAGGAATTTGTAGTATAAGACCCTTAAGGAACTTTTCCTGCTGTTCTTATTGGAAAATCCTTCGAAGAAAATGCATGGGAAATAACAGAATCCTAAGGAATTGTGAAAGCTGGACTGGAGAAGAGGAACAGGGAAGTTTGAGGTTCACTGATAGGAGAACAGACATTTTAATTTCAAAATCAACTGGGGCTTTGAAAGAGAAAAACAAGGATGAAAGAGAGCATGAAGGAGGTTGAGTGCAGGTGCATTCAGAGATCCAGGTGCCCTTTTCTGAAAGGTGGGGGAGGCAAATGGGCTTTCAAATTCTGAGTCACTCCATCTCTTCTCTCTCTGAATGGACAATGACGAAAATACTTTGTCCCTCATTAATGCTGCCCAGTTTTATTTTAAGAAGTGCTTTTCAAACCTCACTACCTGAAGCCTGACAATCTGTCCTCCGTTAAGGCTTTTACCCCCATTTCACAGTTGGACTGACTGAGGCAGCCAGCTGTGTGAAGATACACAGAGATTTTGAGGTGAGACTCACGTGCCCTCACAGACACCTCTTTGTCAGACAGTGGGAAGAGCCTGCCCATTGCTCACAGTTTTCCAGTGAAATGCCCTTCACCAGTGGATGGTGACTGCTCCATGGGGCCACTCCCTGTCCCTGCTCACTTCATCCTTTTGGAGAAGGGAACGTGCTGACAGCAGAACAAGGCAGCACTGAAATGGGCCTGATGCTCCTCTCCAAGCACACACAGGCTTGGCACCTCACCCAAGGCTTGGGGATTTTGTGACCAGCTGTTGTGTGGGCACTTTGCAATGGAACTCATGTACTGGCTTTAACACTAAATCCATTGCAATTCCTCTCACAGCTCAACCTCAACCCCTGCTGGTTCATGCTGGGCTGAAAGGAAGAAGGACAACATGACCTCTTTCCTGAAAGACTGGAGACCTTCCCAGAACAAGGCCATGCTCCCCAACAAGTCTTTTGTTTGGCTCTCTGTATAATTTCATGGTTTATTAGCTTTTAAAAACCAGAAGGCCTATTTAATAGCTTGACTTTCAATATAGCACTGGGTGCCCAGCTGGTGGTGTTTGAGAAAAGTTACTGCCAGGCAGGAGTTTTTAGGCCAAGAAAATCCCTCCCTGAGGGGCAGGGATGGTCTGGACCAGGACTTCCTTGGACCTCAATTTAAGTCCATCTCATCTCCAGTCCTCAGTGGAACAAAGGGGAGTCATTATCCCCATTGGCTCTGCCAAGTGGGTGCAATATGGACCCTGTGTCTCAGTAAAATGAAGATGTAGAACAGGAATTTGGCCACCTTTGCCACAGAACTTGTTCTATTTCTGCCTTTTGTTGCAAAACAGAGTATCTGTAAGAAAGATATAAGGACCCAGTTTTATGGACAATCTCTATATTTTAGTATCATGCTTCTACTTAACATTTTCTTGAGTGCTAATATGGACTCTTCATTTCTGGTTGGAAGCCTCCCACTTTATTTTCTAGGTGTGAGATCTTATATTTGTTCAGCACCTAACACCAAGGGCATTCTCAAATTGTAGCTGCTTGCTTTTTAGCCTTCTCCCTTAAAAAATAATTACATTCTTGAAAGCTGCAAAGCAACTGGCCAGGCTTTTGATGATCCCTCATTAAACTGAAAGCAAACATTCAAATGGTCCACTGGACAAGCTAAGGATCAACTTTTTTGAAGAAAGTTACCCTAGACACCTCAAGGTATTTTAGTTCATTTTACCAAAAAAGCTTTGGTAGGCTTTACTCTTAGCATCTCTGAGGTGAAATTAATGCCAATGGAACAGATCCAATAAAGACAGATAATAAAGCTGGCTGAAATTTCTCATCACCTTTTTTTTCCCCTTCAAAGGAAAACTGAAGCTTGATCAAAAGTAGGAAGTTGCTTGTTTTGACAAAATACCCTGATTTTCCGATGGAAAAAAAAGTCAGACTTTTAAAAAAATAAATGTTGGGATGCAATCAACCCTTCTACCCCTTCTCTGGATTGTAAACCACCCTATGACTGCTGGCACAGCAGGGATAAATCTGAGGTAAAAGGTGGAGAACCTCAGGTCAGTGGAAATACTGCCAGCATTCACAGTCAGCTGCAGATGGGATGTTCAGGCACTCACAGAGCCACATCTCCTCAAAAACACACACTGCATTTGTTGCAAACATGGACAACATCTGCTCAGCACAGCCCAGCCCAGCACAGCACATACCCTCTGTCCTGTCCTGTTCATAGGGGGATGTTTCCCTCTCTGCCACAGTTTGAGTCATCAGTCCTCTTCTTACTTGTCCCCTGCTCCCACAGGCACAGCCTTGCCTTTCCCTGTACCACAGCTTCATCCCTGCTTTGTCACCCTCCAGCTGAGCACATCCACATGAGGCTCCTCAATCTTTCCTGCCCATGGGACATGCTGGCTTTTCCCATGACCCTGTCCCTGTGCAGGAGCCCTTCATGAGTCCCCACACGTGCATGGCTGTGAGCAACCCTCTGGTTGCTCATTATTGCCCGGTTTGCTGAGGGCACAGCCACACAACCCACTGAAGGGAGCCCTCCCAGCACACCCAAATTCCTTCTGCCACACCTCTCCCAAGTTCTCCTTTCCACATCCCACCCAGACAATTGCACACATGTGCCACACACGCACACACACACAGAGAAATCCTTCCATTAGCTAAATCCCAGCTTTTTACAGCGCTGTTCACACACAGCTCTCCCTTATCACCCTGCTCACAGACACTGGGGCTAATCTCTCTCCACGTGCCACGCTTATCTTCCCTCTCTTCTACACACACACACACTTTTTTACACAGAGACTAATCCTTCTCAGTGTCACGCACCTCAAAATCCTTCTTACGACGCCCCCTCACACACTGAGTAATCCTTTTCAGAGTCTCACACACAGTATCCTGCTGACAGCATCCCTCCACATGCATGCTTTACACACACAGCAACTTTTTTGTGTCACACACCCCATTACCCCCTTGCTTGAAGCACGTATTTTTACCTAAGTCTGACACGTGCATGTGAACCTGCCATCAGGGCAGTAAAAGCAGCATTTTTTTAGAGTGAGATAAACCAGTGTGAACAAGGTATTTGGGGGTGAAACCTTGAATATTTTGGTAACTGTCCTGGAAAATGAAGAGGATGTCACATGAGGAGAGATATAAATGACCTGGCATGTTTAGTACAGGGAAGCAAAGGCTGAGAGGGGATGGGTTGCTGTTTATAAAAATGTCAGAGGGGTAAACACTAGAGAAGAGCTATTGATGTTAAAGGACAACATTGGCATGAGAGCCACTGAAAATAAACTAGTCATGAATAAATGCAGGCTGTGAACCACAGAGAGATTTGTAACCGTGGGAGGAGAGCAGCTCGGGTATTGCTTTCCAAAGGGAGCACTGGAGCCAAAGCAGAGCTGGTTTCAGCTACAGCATCATTTTTGTCTGAGTGCACAACCCAGTGACCCTGAGATCCCTTCCTGTGCTCGCCCTGGAATTTGGGCTTGGAGTCACAGCCCCTTGCACCAGCCCACTAATTCTATTATCAGAGGTTAATAGTGCAAAAACACTTCGTGTCTTGCCTTTGTCTTCCCACCTCCAGCAGTGGGGTAGGGAAATGGAGTTGAGCAGGAGCAGGGAGCTCCCTGTTCTGTGCAGGAAGTGCAGGTGCAGCACCCAGGGATCTCTTTTGATCGCTGTGGTGTGCAGAAACCACGCTCCCATTTCCTCAGCACACATTTACACTCTCGGAGTCTCCCGCCTCCAGTGTTCAGCTGTCTCCAGAGACACAGAGCACCTGACTCGCCTGATAGGAATTACTTATCTATAATACAGATACAAAAAACCACAGGGAAATGAATATTTAGTGGACTACAAGTGCTGCTGCATGAGCCATTATCCTCCCAGGAGCCAGCCTGCCTGATGCTTTCCTTCCCTGTACTTGGTATGGCAGATGAAGGAGATGCTGGCTGAGCACTGTGAGAGAAGCAACAGACATAAAGGACCCTACCATTTGCATAAAGATGAAACAGTCTCTTTAGAAAGAGGTAGAGAAAACCAAGGCATTTGAAAGTTTCTATGTCTCACATTATCAAACGCAGAACTCTGCCCCATGAGACTGAGCAAACTCTGCTTACGCTGAAGTCAATGACTTTAAAAAAAAAAAAAAACACTTCAGGTCTTTGTAAACAGAGAATTTATTAAAGTATGGCTTTTATCAAAGTCTTACAGTGTAGTGTGAGGGCAACCAAGGGTTCACTGGGCAGAGAGGGCTGCAGGGGCAGGAGGAGACATAAAGCACTTGGCAGAGCTTCAAGGGGCAACTTCAGTGATTCTTCCAGAAGCTGACAGAGCAAAGGGGAAAGCAGGGAGTGAGAGTGGGAAGATGTTCTTCTCCATTCAGACTTTCAAAACTGATCATTTATGGAGTTCACCTCGCTTTTTGAATTGGTCTCTTTTTTTTGTAACTATAAAACTCAGAAGAGAACTATAAGGAAAGTCTGGCAAATAGAGCTACCAACTTAGTTTCTCCTCTTAAGAAGCCACACTCAAAAGGAAGCATTAATAATTGTGGGTTTTTTCCTGAAAATATCAAAATAAAACAAGAATATTTAGCTTTGTGCTGTTTCAAGTAACCTTAACTTTCCTTTTGATCAGAGAAACTGACAGAAATAGTTTTATTTCTTTAGTACTTTTCTCTCTGCAGAGAAAAGATGGGAGAACAGAGAAATATGAAAATAGGTGAAGATTGGATCACATGCTGTTTTTTTTTCTGTTTTCCAACTGGTAGGTGGGAGGTAAGTGGCAAACTGGCAAAAAAGTGTGAACATACATAGAAAATCTCCACATTTACCTTTTATTTCAGATTTGCAATGGCAAAATGATAGTAAACATTTATTGAAACTACTATTTCCTTGAGGGGGGAAAATCTTCTAGAGCAAAAACCTATTTTGAATGAGAAAATTTTCCACAAGCTTTCAAACACCTCTAGACAGAAACCTGTGATTATCTGCAATCATCTAGGGTACAGCAATGGGGGAAAAAACAATATTGGAGGAGAAGTGGTGCATTGGCATCGGCCACAATGCAGTTCAGTGAGCATAAAACTCCAGGACAAAATCATAAAGCAGAATCAAATTAAAGAATGGAGAAAAACTAAGGAAAGCCCTGAGTACTTTGAAACTAAAGAAGTAAAACATATCTAATTTCCTTGCACACAAAGAGCACAATGAACTAGTCTCCAACCACAGTGATTACAGGTATCATGTGTACGAGGAGAACAAAGTTTCAAGCTCCAGGGAAAGAGATTAAAGATGGGGAATGCCCAGTGCAGGGAGCTGTTGAAAATCTGCCAGATCCTGTGAAATAATTTGGAGATGCCACAAGACTTTCTGCTGTCAAACTGTATGGGGAGAGATCCTCCCTCGGTCCATAATGGCTTTGTGCTGCTGGACTCAGCCCAGGTTGGTGGGTTCTCTCTTTGCACATCAATTAGAAGGTGAACTAATGTGCAAGACATTTTCCTATTTAGAAGAGTCTGTGCCTGGTATGAAAGAGGGAAAATCAGTGTCTGGATCAAGAGACAGCAAGGGAAGCACAAGTGTGAGAAGGGATAAGTGATGAGCTCAGTGACCTGAAGGCAGCTCTGCATTGACTGAGGGCTGGCCACTGTTTCTTTGCTTTGCAATGTTCTCTCTCTTGCACTTTTCTTTGCCCCATTCAAGAAGTCCGTGTTTTTTTCACAGTGCTATTCTCTTATTTATTTACTTTATTCTCTCATTCCCCCTGAGATTTTAGTCTCCCTGCACCACTGCTCTCTTCCTCAACATCTCTTGCATGAAACAGAAACAGAAAATGTTCAACCAAGAGGTTGCTTCAATGACATTGGCATTGAAATGTTCTTGAGATGAGAGAGATTATTCTTCTACTCCAGAGGAGAAGAAGAATAAACCTGAACTAAAAATTAAGAAACTGCAAAGAGAACTAAAAAAAGAAATTAAAAAAAAAAAGGGAAGAGAAGAAAAGTAATTGAAAATACACCAAATCAATCAAACAAACAAAAACTAAAACCAAAAACAAAGAAAAAACCAAAACAAACAAAAAACACCCTATCTAAAACAGAGTGTGTGAAAGAAACCAACTCATGGGGTATCTGGAGGTAGAAACTAACTGAGCTAAGAAGGTTGGGTACAAGGGATAACAGTCATAGTAAAATCAGCATCACTGGAGTAGCTGCAAAAAATCTGAATGAACAAACTCAAGCAAGAATTGCGAAGCACAGGCACTGCAGGATAAGTTGTTTGTAGAATCATAGAATTGTTTAGATTGGAAAAGAGCTTTAAGATTGTTGATTCAAACTATTAACACATCCAAGTCCACCACTAAACTGTGTCCCTAAGCACCACATCTACACATCTTTTCAATACCTCCAGCGATGGTGACTCAACTGCTACCCTGAGCAGCCTGTTCTGATGCTTGACAACCCCTACAGTGAAGAAATCTTTCTTAATGTCCAATCTAAATCTAGCCTAATCCAGAAAAAAAATGCCTGTAATGGGTGGAGCTCCTGAAATCATATTTCATTGCTTCTCTTTTATGGAATTTATATAATTTATCGTGGCAAATGGAATTAGGGAGATTTTATCTTTTAATTTTCAAAAATTCCCTGGAGGATAGCTTGGAGTAACTGGGGCTCTGATTTCAGCTTGGGTCATTGCTCCTCGGGAAGGTGAAATCTTGAATGCAAGACCAAGAACAGAAGCACAGTGCAAGTCTCAATACTTTGTGATAAATATTAAATATCTTGTTCTGAGCCATCCTGTCCCAAAACATGACATTGCCTCTTTATGGAATGACTGGAAACATAAACATCCTTCATAATCCTGTTGTCTCTTTAAAAAAAAAAAAAAAAATGGCATTTGCTAACGAGACCATAAATATTGATGTCTTTCTGAGGTCCCCCAGAGCCCTATCATTTCTGCAACTGACTGATTAATAATAGATTAAACACTTTAGTTTTGCTTACTCTGGGCTTCGTAACTTTGAGTGCATCTGCTGTGTTGGTAACAGAAGGGCCTGGAACTGATGGATCTGGCAGATTTTCAGTAGAGAGATATGGCAGTAGTCTACAAATACCTTCAAGGGCCAAAACTCAACCAAAATCTGTGCAGGGACATCACAGGCTTAGAGAATTCAGTGAGGAGCTTCAGAATGTGTTTACTACAGATAAGATTTTGTGCCTTTGGAACATCTGCAGTGTTTACTATGTTACGAGTCCACATGACATTACACGGTAGATGTATAATAAACTTTGCATTCATAACGTGCCTTTCATTCCGTGAGCTCAAAGGAGCTGTGGGCTGTGTTCTACGAAGGGCCAGGCTGGGCTGATTTCAGATGTGTAATCGCTCAGCACCTCCCAAAAACAAACTTCAAGGGACTTTTTGGATGTCACGCAATGAGTCTGTATCAAAGCTGATGAAAGAACCAGGTGTTCCTGGCTTCTAAGCTCATGTTCAAAACCACTGGAGGCTGTTGGCACGGAGGATTTGTTCTAGCTCTGCAAGCTGTGAAACACCAGGGAAAATACTTGGTGTTACTCTCCTTGTTGTTATAATTAATAGCCTCATTTACAGTGCTCTATTAAAAAGATCCAGAAGGCTATAAGAAAAGTCACATCTGTTCTCTTCAGCTATGAATTCAGTGTGAGTTTTGCTGCTCGTGAGTCCTTGTCACTCCAGCAGTGTCACTCCTGTCACACAGGAATTTGAATGGGCAGAAGGGGACAGTACATTGAGGGCAGCGGGTAGTTACCTTTGTCTTGCAGTCATACAGTAATTCCCAGACTCCAGCTAGGTATTTTACTCCCATGCAAAGGGCAATGACATATTTCATTGCTCCAAAGACTGTCTACCCATTTTTTTGAGTGCAGGCTTTGCTCATACGCAGCTGCTGGACCATGAAGCTGGGGAGGAGACCCATAGTGGGTCCGTGGACCTACACTCACACTCCTGACTGCAAAGTCTTTCCTGAGCAACTGCCTCTGTCTGGATTTTCTTTTGTTCTTTTCAAGTCTTTGCAAAAACTTCTAAAAAAACGCACGCAAAAAAGAAGGCAGGGCAATTACTCAAGTGCTCCACAGGAAATCAATCCCGTTCAGCCCTCTGCCCACTCACCCATACAGACACAATATTAACCCTGAACAGCAAGGCAGCAAAATACACCAAACATGAGTGAGGATTGAGAGGTCCTATCTGGGTAGGCAACATCTTCTGCCTGCTCTTTGCCTGTGGCACCTGTGGATGTACAGCATAACCAGGTATGTGGGTCAGCACATGACAGCTCCAACCACCCTAGGACGTGCTCTGCTCATTTGGGGGCGCACAAAATTTCCCTGCACCTGAGGTCATGACTAGTGCCTTGCTCCCTGTGCTTCCTTTGTGAGGGCTGGTGCAGAGAGCAGCAACACTCTGTTCACTCTGAGTTAAGTAAAAGTTAAGTAGACACACAGGTATTTGGTGTATCAAACTGAACAAATTGGAAATGGGCACTTGGGACCAGTGGGTGACACATTCACTGTGTGTTTCTTTCGCAAATGCTGCGTCCATGGCTCCTCCTTCCCTGGTACAACAGCATTAGAGTCACACGTGCCCTCCCTGAAATGTGTAAATAGATTCTGCAGGTTTCCCTTTTGTAAAACAAGGATTGTTTCGCACTTATTTTCTCCCTCACAAGACGGGTTTCTGCACTACCACACTGATTTACAGCAATGCTTTCCCTGATGTCAGCTGCTTAGAGCCCAAAAGACACCTCTAATTGAGTATGGCCAGGCAGGACTCCCGTGCCTGGAGGCAGCGTCAAGGGGAGGAGGAGGGCAGAGCAGAGCTGAAGCTGACTTTGCCATGGAGAAGCTGAGTGGTTCCCTGCCTGCTTCCCAGACAGAGGCACTAGTGCTGAAACATGGAACAAACTGCACTGAAGCAAACCGCTGGAAATCAAAGGTTTATTGGTTTGTGTTTGTCCCACCAGGGTACCTGCAGGGAGCCAAGGCAGTCATGGCAGGACTTCTCAGCCCAGGAGGCCTGAGAGCAGTAGTGGTTCCCACAGAAAGGAAGGGGATGACCCTTTTTATACAACTTGAAATTCACCTTGAAATTCACCTTATTCATTGACAAGCTTGACTAGCAGGAAAGCCCATCTGCACTCCTATTAGTATGATGCCATATGCAACATCAAAAGCAGTTCTCTAGAGAGAAGGGGTACCAAGTGTAGAGGAACAATCTTTGTGAAGAAACACGATGTAAAAAGATTTCCCTTTGATCCTTTTCCCAGGCAGTTAGTTCTAACTCCCTGTTGGTGACTGCAGACCTGCTGCTGCTGTTCAGCAGATGCATCCTCAGGATTGAAACCCCACCCCACAACACCCAGCTGCAAAGAAAGGCATTCACTTGGCTCCTAACATGTGAAATGAGGTAACTGCTTCAGATACTGGGACATCAGGAGAAGGATCATTCCACTGGCTTCCTTCTCAAAGATCCTCTCCACAGAAAACAGCTTTCTTTCCTTCCTTCTTCCCTGGGCAGGTGTATTCTATAGCTAAAATGCAATGGCGGTTTTTGCCATTGCTGGGTGTCGAAGCAGCAGAGAGTTGGAAAGAAATGACACTCAGAGAGCTTTTACAAGGACTGGTGAAAAATCCCCCTATCCACTCACCGTACAGTTCACTACTGTTTGCAGCAGAAAATTCCAAAGCAGGCTTTGCCCAGGTGTGGGTAGGAATCTGCTTCCAAATCTGAGGTGGAAGGAGGCCATTGTAGGCATCGTGCACTACTGTTTGTGTTTGTTTACTCATCAGTTTGCACACCACAGCTTCTCTACAGCAGCTCCAAGCTTTCCTATGTGCTGAACTGGTCTGATTTCTTTTTATATCGTTCTTCATCTAGCCTTTTTTTTTTTTTTTTTGGCTTTTCAGAAATGCAGCCAAAGAAAACATGATGCTGGATTTTTAGTCCCTTACCCTTGGGTCTCATTATGTGTGTCTTCAACCCTATTTATTTACATTTCAAGGGAGAGGCTGGCAAGAGAAGCAAAACATGAGGGCTTCCCTACAAACTGTGATCAGCCACAATTTTCTCTGTCTACAAAATCCTGCATCTCATGCTGCAAAGTCAGGAGCTGTAACAGAGAAATTTTCTCTGAGAGAAAATTCATGAACAGTGGGTAGCATCTCCTTTGCTCCTTCTCTGGGCATGGTCTGCCCTGTACTTTTGTGATTTCTCTTTAAAAACAAATCCATTAGGAAAGGACCCGCCAGTCAATGCTCTCTCTCAACCCCTCCACCCTCAATTTCCATCTCATCACTTTTCTTCCCATTTCTCATATACTGTTTCCTCTGATCTTCAGTAGGGAGAACAGAAGGAGGAATGGGGTTCATGCTGTGCCCCTCTCCCACTTCGAACATGCTTACATTCAAACTCATGAATTTTTCTTCTACAACATATTAAACTCTTCTTTCTAAATATACTCAAAATGCTTCTACACAGCCAGTGGTAGAAGGAAATAATTCCCCCTATGTTTTTTTATATAGACACATAGGACTAGTGAGCTGCACAGTGGCCACCCTCTTAATTCCAGTGAAAAGTTGAGTGGTTCTCAGGACTGGACACATTGTGGGAAGAAAAGAGATTTGACAGAAAACTGTCACTTTCCTCCTGGGGAAGTGTTTCTCGTCAGCACAAAATCATCCTCTGAGGTTCACATTCACGGAATCACGGAATCACAGAATTACAGAATCATAGAATATCCAGAGTTGGAAGGAACCCACAAGGATCATCAAAGTCCAGCTCCTGGCTTTGCACAGGACAGCCCCATGAATCACAGCAAGTGCCTGGGAGCATTGTTCTTCTTGAACTGTGTAGGCTTTGTCCTGCAACCCTTGGGAACCTGTTCTGGTGCCCAGTCACCCTCTGGGTGAAGGACCTTTTCCTAATACCCAACCTAAACCTTCCCAGTCACATGGGAGAGCATTGATGCTACTCAGAGGACTCATCAGTTCAGCATAGGAATCACTTCAGTAATTTCAAGATGAGTAGCCATGCAGAAGGAGACCCCTGCTCCCCATGGCTTATTTACCACCTCTCAACAGCTTCTATCCCTCTCTATTTTTACCTTAATTTTCTTTTTTCCCCCCACTTCTCAGCAACCCCAAAATAAACATTAGCAAAATGCTCTCAATCCAGGAAGCCCCTTGCTAAAACCTAATTCTGCTGTGTAAATCTGGTCCCACCAGTAACCCCGCTGAGGCCAACAGGTCCATTCAGGATAAAGGTGGCGGTAAGGACAGAATTGAGGGCACAAGCTGGGTCACAGGGACTGAGCTCGGCCCTGTCAGCCTCTTGCATGACAGCTGAGCGGGTGGGAGGCACTGCCAGTCTGTTGTGTGAACTGTGCAGCAATCTGGTACGTGCAGAAAGGACAACCACACACCTGCCTCACGCTTAGCCCACAGTGTGTGTCTGCCTCGGCCAGAAGCTGCCATGCCTCAGCAAAGTGCAGACGGAATGAGGGTAGCTCTGCACAGGGTATCCCATCAAATCCCAGCGCAGTTCTGCCCGAAACAAAAAGCACTGGTGACACAGAGACTCTCTGAAATAGTCCTTGCTCAGGAGGGTTGCCTGGTGGCACAGGGGCCACCAGAGCAGGGGAGCAGAGTGGGTTCAATACAAGCAAGGCACAGACTGCAGCTTCCCCAGATTTCCACACCAACACTTCCACATAGATGCCTTCTGCCAAAACCTTGTGTAAACAGTCCCTGAAGTGCATCGTGCTGTCTTCGTGTTGGGTTTTCTTGTGCAGGCATTGGTGAGTTTATTCTCCTCTTTGCAAATGCCAAGAGGGAGGAAGTCCCCACTGTGGCGTTGCAAAGCACAGATGTGCAGGATTGCCTTTCCCAGGCTGTAGAATAACCTGGGGAAAAGCCCTGGTCTGGCACCAGTTAGAGGGAAAAAGAAATAAGACCCTCTGGGAACTATGAGAGCTCTCCACTTCAGCTCAGGATTAATTTTACGTAAACTGCAGGATCTGAACCAATACAGGTCCATGCTCCACCTTAAGGCAGAGCAAACAGAGGCAATACCACAGTTTTGTGCTGGTCTGCCCAAAGAATAATCCCTTCTCAAACTCAGCTTGCCCCAGGGCTGAGGAGGATGCTGTGCTCTCTGCTGCAGCTCAGGTAGAGAAGATCTTCCAGCAGATCTCCTGTGCTTTCAGCTTTTGACATTTTTATAAGGTGACATTTTTTATATGGTGACGAGATCCTCATTATCCATCACTGGGAAAATGTTTCTAGCAGTTTCTGGACATACAGTGCTGCAACTACTAATCCACTTGGAGTTTGGGGCTTTTCTTCATTTTTTAACAAAAAATTCCTCTTACTTTCCAACTATTTCCTAGCTAGTTTTGCTGGGTAATTTTTTATTATTTTTTTTTTTTAATTAAAAGTGCATACATTTTTCACCCAGAAATTTAGCTAATTGAGCTGCAAGGAACGCTTCAGATGTGAGATCTTGATTTTGCAAGTGCCCCGAGGAAACAATTTCGGAAATCCGCACTGCAAACAACTGGGAAAATAAGTGGACAAGGTGCATCAACAGAATGAAATATTAATTAAAGGGAGAATGTCTTGGCAGCAAGAGATATTCATACTGAACTCCATAGGAGATTTCCTCCCCATTTGTGAGTACAGTAATTTTGCAGCTCCCTTCAGGATGGAGATCCCCAGATTGTGGTGTTTGGGATCTCACAAGCTGCCATTTCCTTTCCATGATTCAGCATCCGTCAGCTTCTCTCTAAGCGGATTTGTTCCTAAAGTGGTGTTACAGCAACTGCAGGAGACCTTGCAATGGCCATAAAATCATTTACACAGAAACAGAATGTCTCCAGTGATTCAGCCCCTCCATCTCTGCTCTAAGTGCTGGCCCAAATTCACAGCAGTAAGGACTGAGACAGAGCTTTACATAAACCACCTGCAATGGCACTCAGGGATATTTTTCTCACTGAAAATTAACACATGGGGTTTCATCACTGAATCAGGGATGCAGACAGTCCTACTAGCTCTTGTAGTCTAAGGACAGGACTTGCAAGGGGGACTGAGGTCTATAAATTCCAGGGTCCTGGAGTCATTTGACTGAGTCATACATCTCTTTTCCTTTTTCAGTAAGGTACAGACTTTCAACTTCAGGAGGGGAAAAAAATTAAGAATATGAGTTTTCAGTGCTAAAAAGGGAGAGATTAATAAAAAGAAGCCTCAAATTCAACATAGCATTAAAAATGCCTGACTTGTAAAACAAGCTTATGGTTTCAGGAACCTGACAGCTATTAACTGAGCACTTCCAGAGAGCAGTACCAGGGAGAATAGAGAACAGTTGCTGCAGTTACAAAAGGCTCCTCAGCCACATCCATTGCTATGAACTCATCCTATCACCCGAGTCCTGGCTCAGCATCAGGCTGCTGCTGGCTTTCAGCATCTCACCCCTGTCTGTGGTGTAAGGTCAGCCTGTTTGGTTGATGAGAGTTAACCACACACACATCTGGATGCACAGAGAGGTGTAAAAGTTGTGATCCATGTGTTGCACACACCTGCTGGGTGAATTCCCTCCAAATGTTGTTGTGAGGGATTTTTTTCATAGAGAAGATGTAAGAGCCAGTAGATTTCAAGGTTTTGACAGCGCCTGGCCTAGAGAAATGAAACACAGAAGGTAAGGAAAAAAGTCCTTCATGAATTTCAAAAGATGGGATGTATTGTGCATTGAAGCACATTCTCTACACTGGTGCTGAGAGCAGGATAATCCACACAGACTAACAAAGAGAGTCAATTTACCCACATGCAGGAATCAGTGGTTTACCAAGGCAATTTGGAATTCCTTATTAAGTGCTGTAAATATCATTAACAAGAACTGAGTCAGAGGGGCAACGGGGAAAAAAATCAAGAGTCTCTGAAGGGCTACAAGAGCTTGTAGAGGTTATACAGCTGCACAGCATTTCCAGGGCCATTACTCACTGCCTTGAAAAGAAAACATGGTTATTTATGCAATCACTGAGCAGTAATATGGCCCTATGAAGAAAATCACTTTGCCTGCAAGATGTCTTGGTAAGGCAGACCTTAACAACCCCCACAGCTGCCAAGTCCCTTTTCTCCCAGAGCAAAAAATCAGCAAGATTTCTGCTGGCATAGCATGAAATAGCCTGCTTTTCTCCTGCACTTTCACAAAAACATAGAGATTTGGGCCAGGAGGTGCCCTGGGAGGTTTGTACCAGCCACCCAGGACCTGGGTCAACAAAAGCATTGCTGACAGACATGCCTCCATCCTGTGCCAGACACAAAATCACTGTAGCTGAATCATGCTGAATACTTTGACATATTGGACTGATCTACAGAATTTCCTGAATTAGTGGACCTGGGTTCTCCTATCATATTCTCTTATTTTCTGAAGTATCAAGCTTGATTTGGAATCCAGAAAATGGAATTAAAAAAAAAATAATTCCTTACAATGTTCCATTATCAAGACTCTGGAGAAATAAAAATGGCTCCTGAAGGAATTCAGAGAGAAAGGAGAAATCAGCACCTTCTTTTCTGTGACTGTAACTCAATGCATCTGGTGTCACTTTTTACTGACCTGAGCCAGAACATAGAATCAGGAATGCAAGAGATCACTCTTAAAGGATGGGATGACAAACAGTAGCCTTTGTGGGAAAGAGAATTTCCCAGTTCATATAACACTCTGTCATTTTTTCAATCCTTTTTCTCCTACTCTAACTTTTCTCCTGAAAACTCAGGGGATCACCGAGTCATCTTCCCTTTTGCAAGACCAGCAATAAAAATCATAACCAAAAAACCACTTCTGATTCACAGAAAATGAGATCAAAACTCACCCAGGATGATTTTATGTTGCATAACTCATTCTGTGATTTTATAATGGAGATAACAGCAGGCAGGGTATGCCAGCTGATGAGCAAGGGAGCAGTGTTGGCAGCAGGGCAGCAGAGGGATGCCTTTGAGGTTTCCAATCTCAAAATAAACCTTCTTGGAGTTTGAAAGAAAAGGTGAAATCCTCAGGGAGCAGGCTGGGTCTGGGAGCCACAAGCTGGCACAATGTGGGTCACTCGTGGAGTGGGATGGGGATGATGGCAGGGGAACAGCAGAGACACTGATGAACTACTGCTCTTCAAGTGCTGGGGCAATTTGCTGCTAACCCTTTACTTCTGCATTTTCATCACAGAAAAAGACAAGGACACAAACATCCAGGAATGAAAGTACTCTCTGAAGCCCATCGCCGCTTCCCCAGTGCTGGTGAGCAGAGACAGTGGCCCCCAGATCTCCCTGGTGCTGAGACTGAATTTCACAGCTCAGGTCAGTGCCCATGGGGACCTGAGTGCTGCACAGAGACTGAGCCTCAGCACAGGCTCTCTTTAGGATGAGAGGAACAACCACAAAGTTGGTATTACCCTGCTGGGGGTGCTGGGCACAGGTCTGTATGTTGGGAGACACAGAGAGAGCTGAATGGCATAATTATCCCCAACGAGCCTTATTCCAAATATCATAATAGATATTGCTCCAGTTTAATTACTCTCAGCAGCTTCATTAGCAGAACTGTGTAGTGAGGTTGGATGTTCCTCTCCAATTTCAGGGAACTGCAAGCAAAATGGGCTTTCTGGTTTTGCATGTGGGAGGTGGAGAAGTCATTCCTGGAAGTGTTGCTTCCAGGGCTGGAGAGGGGGGGATTTCGAGGAAACGGTGCCACAGCAAACGGCAGGCTCAGGTAGCTGCTGTGCTTGCAAACTGCTCTCTCCTGGGATACCCGCTGGGAGGTCAGGAACCGTCTGTTTGGCAGCCACAGCCCCGTCTACCACGGCCTGAAAATAGCTCTGGTTCAGACGCGGCCCCTACCGGCACAGCAGCATCCCGCTGCCCTCAGGCATCCCTGCATCTGCCACACCGCACCGGGAGGGGTCCACAGCACCCCCTCCTCTCGTGGAGGAACCCCAGTCCTGATGCCACAAGAGACACATGCAGGTAATGTTTTTACCTCCCCACCACCTGCCCTCCAATTCTTCCAGCTTTACATGATCCTCCCTCAGCTCTGATTCCCACGCCCACACCATCTTTTCCTGAAAAAATAGCTTGGGCACGAGAAAAGAATACAAAAAGGGGGTGGTTGTTCCTGTATGAAATGGTGCTTGGGACAATCAATATGAAAATGTGTTGGATTCTTCTCAGAGTTTTCATATATGTATTTTCTTATGTATTTCATATTATTTGGGTTTAAAAAATTTACACACAATCCAGGAGAGCCACACAAAGCACAGATGATATAAGGACCTGGACCCAAGAAGCTACTTAAATTTCTACTGCAATCCCCTTTGTCTGCAGTGGCTGAGCATAGAAGCTCTGTGCAGACAGAGCTGTTCACAGGGACACCCTGGATATCTGCGTATGTTTTGGAGACTCCACTCTCCTTCCTTGCAGAGGGTTCTCCTTAGCAACAGGGCTCCTGTTGCAGGATCTGCTGCTGTTTTCACCCTATCTTCCACCAGCAGCACATGGAATCTGCAGTTCTGCCTGCTCAGACCAGCAAAGCACCTGCCAAGCCCTGTCCCTACCGTTCTTTCGGCTACTCAGACCTACATGACACATTGCAAATGAGGGAAAATGGGAAAGGAAGGTTTTCAGTGAAATCTCTTCTAATTCCCAGCCTGCGAGCTGCTGCAGAGGTGGCAGCTCATAGACCTGTTCAGGCTGCAGAGCTGCCCAGAGCACCAGAGGAACAGTTGTTTGGGGGCACCTGAGCTCTTGAACTCAGGGTGTTCAAGACCAGGAAACTGGGCCTGCTGGCCTCAATCTGCCTCCTTTAAAGCAGATTGTTTAAGCCTCACAGTGGTGTGTCTTAATAAGCTCCTGTTCCCAAAGCAAGAACGACTGAACTCCAGAGGAACCCAGAGGATGGGATGCACGGATCCCGCCTTCCCTCCTGCTAACAGACTGGAGTGCAATGCTGGGCATCATTGCACGTTGGTGTGAGCATGTGTGTGGGGGACTGTGAGTTCTGGGAAGCAAGGCAGAGGGACAGCACATCCTAAGAAACCGCTTGCAGAACATGGGGCCATATGTTTCTGGAAATGTCAGAATAAAAATCATTATAGAAATGGAAAATTACTTCTCAGTCCCATAATACTGTTTTCTCTCTATTTTAATGTCTGAATTTGTCTTATTAGTAAAGCAGGAATAGAGCTGAGAAAAGATTGGAAGGATGGCTTGGGATGCTGCTGCAGAGGAAAGATGAGCTCTTACCCAAGATCTCACAGCCCCTGGTAAGGAAAGGGCTTGAGCAAGGTTATGGTAACAGTTTTGTGCTTAAATGTTTGCAAGGTCAGATCTTCCAAATGATTCTTATTTTTATTCATCAGATACTCCCAAAACGCTTATTTTTCTACATAATATCTCCTGACTCTGTGCTGATGCTACTCATTTAAATACACATGGAAGTTATGTATAACAAAGACATGGAAAATTGCAGTGCTCTCCCATTAGGGACATATTTTTCTATTCCTACTATTTTCTAAATCAATTACTTAGTAAGAAATCATGCAAAAGGCTAAGGCAATCCAAAGAGACTTATAAAGTTTTTATCCTTGTTACATCCAGGATGAAGTTGTTCCAGGCTATCTGAATTACTCCCGTATGGCATAAAATTTGAAGCAGTAGACTATTGTGATACAAGATATTCAAGCTAGCTACCAAATCACTCCCTTTGGCTATAAGTGAGGGGAGGTGAGTGTGTACTTTTCCATTCTTTTAAACATGAAAGTGAAATCAGCTCCCTTGCTGATGGGACAAAATGCATATGCAGAAAGGGGGGAGTGGGCACTGCCTTGTTCATCAGACACACAGAGAGGCCGCTGTGTTCTTCTCATGACAGAATACTTTCTCCATGAACATTTCAAGGAGGCACATCTTCAGCATTGCAAAGGAGCAAGAAACATGAAAGTGCAAGAGAATTGGGGGAGGAAACTGAGGGGGGAAAGTGTGGCAGGCTGTAATCATGAGACAAGAGTTTACGGTGGAAATAGCGACCATGAATAATGCAACAGTTCTCCCCCTGGAGAGAAGAAGGCCTTGGAGAAATGATTCCTACAAATGATGGCTGAAACAGTCCATTACAGGTGCCACAAGAGGCATCTGTCTCCATTTTCATGCCCATTTGATCACATCCTGGAGATACAAATAGTGCACTATTAAAAATCAGGACCATGAGGAACTTGTAGAACACAGCAAACCCTGCAAGGTGTAAGGGCAGAGAGTTTCCAACCTGTGAAAGGGCCAAAGAGCAGATAAAACCCCGGCAGACAATGATGTTAAATAACTTTTTTGTCTGATTTTTGCAGTAGTTTGCTCTCATCTGCATAGAACAGCCTTGAACAAGACAAAATATGAGTCTGCTTTGGCTCATTTCTTTAAAAAAACCCCAAGCTTTCACAAAAGGTTTGGTTTCCTCCTTTTGTACTTAGTTTCAATGATGATTAAGCTCTCAAGCGGCTGCTATGCTTGTCAGGCATTGTTTTTTCTAATGTATATTACACAGACTCCCAGCACAAATCCACTTTTCCTGCCCTCCCTCATCTATGCTGAAAATGACAAGCAGATGAAATGTTAACAGGAGAGAGTTTATCATTGTGATTGCACTATTCACACAAAATGCAGACACTGACTTTATCCTCTACATAGTTATGATTTTGGTGTGCCTTTTAAGGTGTAAGTAAACAGAGATACCCTAAAGATAATTATTTAGTTATTATTTTACAGTGATTTAAGGAAGGGTGGGTTGGGTTTGGTTTTGTTGGTTTGATTTTTCCAGTGGGGTTCCATGTTTATCCTCAGAAAAATACACTATTCCTGATGATACTGGAGGTCAGATTTGGGATCCCCAGGCAAGGGGCCAATTCTGCTCTTGGTTACTTGGAATAATGCCATTAAAATCTCTATGTATGTCTATTAGCTGTTCTAACTGAGGATATCCACAGTCCCTACACACTTTCAAAAAACTATTCTGATTAATTCTGGATGAGAAGAGGGCTTCCTGGGAGGGATTCTCTGCTTTGTGGTGTTCTCTGCCAGCACCAACGGTGCTCCTCTGACTTGAGAACTGCTTTTTCCTTCCTGAAGTGTTCTCCAATGTGAATTTGAAAGTCGTGCATGGACAGACTCCAGATTTAAAACTCATCTAGCCCTCCATGCCAGAAAACCAGAGCCTCAGGGAATGTAACAAACACAACTCATGAGAACAACCAGATGACAGCTTATTAATACACCCTGAATGCTATATGCACGTAGAGAAATCTTGCACTGCCAACACAGGGAGCTAACGTGATTCTCCAAGAGAAAACCTCCCAATTATTACAGGCAATAAGTGGATATCAGCTCTGTTTCTGTTCCACCAACTGTTAATTGGCTTCCAGAAGATCATGTAAGGAGAAGGGAATATGGAGCAAGATAGAAGTCAAAAGAAAAGAGGATTCCCATCCTTCTCATATCATTAATCAGCAGGTCTTTTGCCATGTCCCAAACACAGGGGCACCCCCTCATATTGCAGAAAGTTTCTTTGCAAATAAATGGACTGGGACTGGACCAGCAAAGTACAGACAGTGGAAGAGCTGCTGCCAACACCAGCAGGAGAATCAGAGACCCAAGTTAGAACACAGTCTTGAGGATGAGGCTGGATAATTTAGGTATGTCACAAAGGGCTCATTATTGTCCCCTGAACCACTTGGTGGGAATCAGCCTATTGATGTCAGTGAGGCGCCTTTCTCTGACTCTGTCTCTCAGATTCTGGCATCACGAATCCTTCTGCCTGGTGCTTCCCTTTGTCCTTTCTGTTCTTTTCTCTCTTTCTTCTCCTTTTCTTTTCTCTTTTCTCGCCTTTTGTTCCCTCCTTTAACAATTTTCAGTCAACCCCAGGGAGACAGTCCCACTCTTATTTGCTAAAATAACTAGTAGTTAAATGACTGACATTTAATGTGGTATCTTAGGTTTCAGCACTGCTCCGCTGGGAGAAGATGCAGTGATGAGTGTGTGGGGAGAAGGAGGAATAGGATGTGGATCATGCTTCTGAGAGCTTTTTTTTTTTTTCCCCAGGCTGTGTGCAGACTCCAGCAGACATCACTTCTGCTGGAGCACTTACGGAGAACACATTTCTGAGTGGGAGACTGACAGAGGGCTGTCCATGACCTATCAAAAAAACCCAAAAAACACACCACTAAAGCATAAATCAAACTGGAGCCCACTACACTGGAAACCTCAACAAGCAGGATGTTATCCTTTTTTGACTACCTGCTTTCTGGATGGAGTTAGTACTGCAAAATCACACTGAACTGCACCAGCATTTACAAAAGGATGCTTAAGACCTGAATGGCAGCACATAGTGCTGTTTGGGATTTCAGTGTGTGAACAGAGCTCTCCTGCTCATGTGGGGAAACGCAGGGCAAACTCTCCCCACACAGCATGGTTCAATGATGCCTTTGAAATACCTTTGGCAAAAGTAACCATCAGTGATTTGTTCTCCTCTAGTTTGGCTGTGACACACAGAGAAACATTTGTACTCATCCACAAAATCCTCTCCCTCACCTCAAAAGGTGAGACACTTCCAACTAAAAGGTTTCTCCTACAAGCAAGAAATACAGTCATCCAGCTGCCACCTAATTGGCAGATGAACTATTTACTTCACTTGTCATATCCCTTGGGAATTTCACATGATGGAACTGCCCTGTGGGAAAGCCTCTCTAAGAGACTTGTTCAAATTCAATGTTCAAAAAACAAAGGGAATTAGCTTCTCTACCACCAGACTTGCAATTTCACCATTTAATTTCCTCCAGTTTTGTTTCAGAAGTTTATAACAGGCAAGACAAACTTGAAAAATAACAATTATAAGCCTTCTGTATGATTATGACAAAGGGGCAAGTACCAGAACCCCGATGTAAAGGAATGTTGCACACAATGGGATCATCTCCCAGGATGCCATTTTGCTGAAATCTCCTGAGGAATCAGTTTTCTGCCCACATGACACTGGAGAAGCTCTTGTAATATCACTGCTTGTTATGGTACAACATGAATGTGTGGTAAAGCGTGGTGCCATAGAACAGTAGGCACCCAGCAGGAAAAGAAACCACCAAAAAAACAACCAAAAAACCTCCTGCCTAAATTCCAGACCGTATAGTTTTGTTTTACGGTTCTACTCATCCAAAATCCGTAGTCCACAGGTCCATTTTGGAACCCTTCCTCATCAGCTGGTACTAAAGGGATTCTCATTTGGCTTGGCAGGCATCTGTGGATATATGCAAAGAATTACTTTGCAACCCACTGCAGATACTTGCCACTGACAAAAACATGTCAGAGAGCAGAGAAGGTGTGCAGTAGTGGGTATTGGGTGCATTCACTTGGAGTCAGAGAGAATATAGGTGTTAATCACCATTACTAGGTGATGAAAAGGCAAAAGGTGCTCTGAAAGCCCAAACAGCAGCAGCTTCTCCTCAACTCTGAGCTGCTTTGCTGGGCTATTACATGGGCACAGCAATGCCACCTGACAAAACCAGCAGCTCTGACTTTTTATAAACACTTGATGGGCTTAACAGTGTTAATAAGTCACATAATCTACTTATTTGCTGTCTGGTTTCTAAAGGTTTAGGCTACAGTCTGCTTATGCCTCTGAGAAAGTTGGGCTGGAAACTCTCTGTAAAGATGAAAATGGTCTCCCAGAGCATAAACTGACTACAGAGCTAGTAAAAACCACAAATACTGTGATACTATAAAATTGTGAAAAGTCCCTACTCCTGTACTGTCTCTGAATAATATCCCTAATTTTAAATAAGAAAGCTTTGTAATCAGAAAATGCCTCCCACTTTTTCTTTCTTTTGCTTTTCCCTGTGAAAACTTATATGAGAACCAAGTGTCTCCAAGATCTCTTCCTCTCTGGGTACTTTTGGTGCAAGGTGGACAAGACTCATACTTGTGCCATCTACAGGGAAAAGGTAATGGGAAAGGAAGGAAAAGGGACAGAGATCCCATTTTTTTTCCTCCAATGCATTTTATAGTCAGTCATTGGTTGATTTATACAAGAGAACAGAAAAGGCCTAGAAGCAAGACAGCTCATCTCTCTGTGACTGGAAACAAACTCCCAACCCAACTGGAGTTTGGAGAACTCGGGTGCAAATTGCCTTTGGATTATTCTGCATGAGATTTTGCTTTTTCTAAGCTTTTAATTTGAAGGCTGTTACTCATCCCTTCAGCTCGTGTCACGATGAACTCCCTTGCAGAGAACAGGACCCAGAAAGTAGGCTGAACAACATCCTGCATTGTGCAATTTAATTTGGGAAATTGCCTTTCCTGCATTGGTGCTATAGGGTACTCAGCTGGAGTCCATACACTAAATCTTGCCTCCCCGTGGAAACAGCCCGACAGTCCCAATGACACATTGCAAATTCAGCTCTGCTGTAAGCTCATGTTGGGAAAGTTAATGCCATTTTCTATCCCAAATGCAGATTTTTTTCTGGAAAAAACACAAAAGAGGCCTGAGGTACAAAGATCTATGGGGAAGATTGACACAAAGCCTTCAAAGGTAACGAGAGAATAAGTGCCTTTGAATGCATCCTGGGAACCAGACTGTGAAAGGACAGGGAGAGGTAGGTCATTTACCCTTTCCTACACAAACAACCAGGAAATGTACTGCAAAACATTGCAGCCTTAAATATCCTAACCCAGAATCGAGTGTTGGCTGTGGGTTTCAAAAGGACAGGAGGGGACACAAAGTGCCCAGGGGGCTCAGAGGAATGAGTAAGGAAACCTGGGGTAGCAACCCCTCTGAAATGACCTTTACCAGACAACACAGGCCTCTGGGCAACTAAAATACCTGTGTGGTGGAACCAAAGTCACTGCAGTGTGGTAGACATCAGGATACATCTTTTTGTCCAACACCACCTCATGGCTGCTTCCAGGACATCCCACCAGCATCTTTTTGCACCTTCCTATTTCATATCCACAACTGCAGTTTCCAGCCATCCTGCCTGTTCCCTCCAGGGCTGCTGTCCCTCTGCAATGTCCCTTCATGGGCTGTCCCAAAACGGTCCATGACATAGTCCCTGCCCCACAGCTGAGCCCCCACCACTCGCTCCTCAGCGTTTCTCTCCTCCTGGTCAACAGAAATTACCTCCTTGGAATGTGAGGACATTTGGCTGCAGTCATATTCACCCTGCAGGTTTGGATCTGCTTTACCCACAAGCAAACTCACCTCCCCAGAAACAGGAGACTGCTGTCCTTGGCCAAACTCAGCCTTGTCAAGAGTTTGTTCTCCCTGACAGGCTCTAATCACCAGTTAGACAGTTTACAGAGGGAAAATTTTTATCCTTTCTGCTAGAATTCATTTTTATGACACCTACCATAAGAGACTTAAAAAAATTAGGCATTAAAATGGTTTATAGAGGGTATTTTTATAATCCACTAAGCTGTTTTCCATTTCCACTGATATGACATCTCTCAGCTATAATTTATAAATGCCATCAGTTAACAGGCACAGAATCTTATCCTACAATTTCTCCTCTCATATGCTTTTCCCATTTAAACTTTCTGTTAAATCTTTGCTGTGCTGCTAAATCCAGAGAGATTTGGCCATAGCTGGGGGGAGAAAAAAGTTTAAGTAGCTAATTAATGTCATTGGATTTGGGGCATCCTATCATGAGAGAATATAGAGGAAGCATGTCCTCAATAAATATTTTGAGCATTTAAATAAAGCTAATGCCCTCACCTACACAGGAACCTCTAATATCCTCAGAAAATAAAATGTTTTATAGGCAGTAAGTGGCTGTTTTCCCCACGTAGGGATGACGAGAACATCACATCAGGCATAGTGACTTTTCAGTGCAGCTGGCTGTCCCCACAGTCACTTCTGCTATTGATTGCAACCAGAAGGAAGTCCCTCTGGGAAGCACCTGTGTGTGCCAGGGTCCAGCCTGGGGACATCCTGGGAGAAAGCATTTATTTACAACTCTCCCAGAGTTCACTTCATACTTTGATAAAACCACAGAAAGCCTAACAGTAACTATAAGCCTTGCAGTAGTTGGACATATTCTGCTTTTCTCTGCCAAGCTCAGATTGGGAAACTCCAGGTTTTGCCACAATCACAGCAGGGAAAACTAAACAGAACATACATTTCTCCTTATTTGCAGCATCTCCATCATATCTGCATTGTGTCTGCTGGGAAATTTGCATTGGGCTACATTTAGTTATTTCATTATGGGAAGTCCTGATGTGGAAAATGCAAGCCCAAAGAAAATTACTTTCTTTTTTCTTAAAGTAGGTATGAAGATATCTCCTTGGCTCTGTCTAGGTTAAGGATGGCTCATGGTCTGCTCAGACTCCTCAAAGGCCTGTTGGGTTTCCAGTCACAACCAGTGAAACACTTTGGTTGAGAAGGAAGGGCCCCCAAGCTGCCTTCCTTATATGGAGTGGAAAGAAAGCATGCAAGACACATGGAGAGAGCAAGTAACTTGCCCACTAGTGTTTTATGACCTAATCTTGGTGGGATGAAAGGTTTGGCTCAGACCTGCAGAGGACCCATAACCTTTAACCTTTTTTTTTCCTAAGGAGGTTTGTCTACAAAAGAAAGGCTTTACTCAACAGAAAGTTATTGATAATCTTTCTTCAGCCTTAAAGACCAAAAAGGGAAATTAAATGCACATTGCCTGAGCTGAATGGAAAAACTTCACCCACAGTGAGGTCGCCTGGTGCTACAAAAAAGTGAATTCAAGAGAAGCCATCCTCCCCCATGAAAGGGTCAGGACTAAATGCAAGTCTCTCAGTTTCTTCCCACTGAGATTAAACTCTTCTCTGTGGGCAGCAGGAGAGAAGGAGGGCTGGTTCACTCCCTCCTCTTCTGAAGTTCCTTAGTCCTGTGGGTGTTCATCCCCAACATGATGCTCGTCCCACCTCTGCCAAGGCAGCCCCGTGTGAAGGTGCCAGCCAAGCTGGCTGGACATTTGGGCTGGAGCCCAGTGCCACATTTGGGGAGGAAGACAAAGGCTGAGACGAGCAGGTGATTCATGCTCATGTCACTTGGGGAGTGGAGATGAATGAACCTACACTGCCGACGTGAAGGACATTTTCCTGCTGTGAAAACAGCAAGGGGAGAACAGATGGTGAAAAATACGGACTGAGGCCACGCAGCACAGCCCCTTGGCACAGCCCCTTGGCACTTCCACTTTGCTGCACTGCTCCATGGCAAGGTCTGCTTGTGGAAAAATGACCCCAAGGATCCTGCATGCAGAGCTTGTCTCTTTTCACCCACTCAGAACACCTACATGGCCTTCACCCATAGGAGAAGAGAAATAGTTCCCCCCTCACTTCCCAGATGTCACACAATGCTGCTCATGTGTCAGCAGACACGGAACAGCTTTGGGTATCCACCAGAGAGCCATCCCCACTTGTCAAGGATCTGTGGACCTTCTCAAAGAAGGATCTGATTCATCAGGAAGAGCAATAACTGAAAGCTTGAGCCCAAGAAGGTCAGTGTGGGACTGACCAGAAACTCAAAGCTGTGTCCTTTCCTAAGGGCAAGCACTCACTCATGTCTCCCTATTTATTTATCCACACTGGCAGCCACAGAAAGCACATCCCCCCTTCCAAGCACCCAGCCTTTTCCAGCTGCATGGATGCTGCTGAACCAGAGAGAACCCAGATATTCTCATGGTGGCTTTGGTGGTGCCTCCTTAATGCCATTCCTTCCCACTCTCTTCAGTCTCACTGGGAAAAGGAAACGAAAACAAACAACCTAAAAACTAGGCAACAGGATGGGAGAATATCTCTGAAGCTCTTTAAATATAACTGCTCCCTAAAGCCACCCTTCACACGCAATCTCACACAAAAGAGAAAGAGCTACTGACACAGTCAAGGTCTCAAAGACACCTGTAGGTCATTTGAGGCTGGAAGTCAAAATCTCTGTTAACTTCAGGACGTGTCTGAGAAGTGATTAGTCTTTCACTCCTCGCAGAAAAGCCCACATGGCCCAAAGAATCAGGTGCTGCTCTCTCAGTACCTCAGACGTCCTTTCCATGCTGGTGCCTTCACTAATTGCTCAGCCCCATGGTGAGAGCCATGGGATGTGGAATTAGAGGAGACATTTCACTGCTCACTTTAGTGGCTGTCTGTGGATGGAACCAAACTGCAACAAATGTTGATTTAAAGAACACGTTAGAGGATGCCTCTAATGCACTTGCCACAAGCCTTCAGCTCTCATTTATCATCTGTGCCTGATTCTACTACTTTCCTAAAACTCAATTCCCTTTTTTTTTCTCAATATACGCTATACAAGGTTTTTTTTTACTATTGATGTCTTAGTGTATTCCCCTTGCACAGTTTTTTCCTTTCACTTCTTGAGAAAAGAAATGCCACAAAGAAGACATTAGAGCTCCTCAGCCATCTGATGTTGGCAGGAGGCATCTCTGACAAAACAAAAAACACCATTGCAAGACCAGTGCATGATCCTGAAGCAAGATCTCACCCTGGAAGAGACAAAGATCTGGAGAAGGGGATCTGCTCCCACACAAGGTATCCCACAGCACTGAGTCATACTGAGGCAGAGAGGAGGAGTTGAGTGAACTCTCCAATACAGCACAGCCAAGCTGGGAGTGCACAGCACTGCCCTTTCTCCTTGTCACTCGAAGTGAGCCAGAGCCAGAAATAGTCAGAGATGGGGTTCATCCATGCATGGGCAGGAAGAAAGTGGACCATGAGAGCAATCCCAGTTTGGTTGCTGTTAGAGGCTGTTCTGCAGCAGACAGCAGCACCATCACAGAACAGGAGAGTGGAAACACACTCCTTCCACGGAAAAGAATCATTGAGCTATAATTCTGCTTTTGGCTTACTGTTTCATCCAAAAAAATAGTGCTTTGGATAAAATGAAAAACCTATTTGTGTTACTCTCGAATCAGATGCACAGGAGTACTTAGTATCACTTAGAACACACTACATCACCATTAGGTACTGATGTTCCTGGAGGAATCATTAAACATTAAAATGCCCTTAGAGTTCTCATTTTTTTGGTAGGTACAGGCCTAAGCTAACAATTAAGACCCCAAATATTCGGTAAACAAATATAAAGCCTGATGTGAAAGCTTAATAAACTCATGACGAGAGGTAGATGCAATAAGTGAACAGCAGAAACCACAACTGCCATGAGATGGTCACAACATCTTGAGAAGGAAACGTGCAATGGTTAGAGGCAGAATTAAAGGTGCAGAACTGCCAAGAGGAAAATCTTGCTGCAGGGAAGGGAAGAACGAGCAAAAATCTGGGTGGAGCATAACACAGCTGGGCAAAGTCTGCAGGAAAGACAAAGAGAAGCAGTGATGGGGTCACAGGCTGCAAAATTGAGTGCCTTCATGTCAAGTGGACTTTCTTTAGAAAGGGCTTGATCCACAGCCCATGAAATCAGTAGTGTGGAACCAAGTATATGTTGCCCTTGATTTCTCTTCACACTAAAAAGACATTTAAAAAACAAACCCAAATTAAGACAAATTTTGTGTTTGCTTGCAATAATTAATGAGTGCAAATTAAAGGAAGAAAGGTTAAACCATGTCAACCAACTGAATGTGAAAATTGAGAAAAATGTCTGCAGAGAGCCACAGTGCTCCATCACCTTGGTGCACCCCACACATGCAGCACATCTTGTCATCTCTCCTGCTGACTCCGACAGCAAATTCCCATGGAGCACATTTTAAGTCCAGGATTTTAAACAGCCAGGAGATAACAGCTGCCAAAAACATTGGTGTGAGCTCCCAGCTGATTCAAGGAACAAAATTAGCATGAGTTTTTTAGTCACCTCACTGCTGTCTATAGGAAAGGAGAGTCAGATTTGGAGCGCCCACATCAGGCCACTCAACATTTGCACTGACACCATGAGGCCCTCACCCAATGCATCAAACTGCCCTTTGGCAGAGCTGATAGACTGCAGGTCTCTGTGTGCAGAGCCTTGTTTGGGGCTGCAGAGTGGCCCCACAGCCCCTTCCCACTGTGCAAGCCCACACTTTGGGGATTCAAGCTGTTCTGACACGGCAGAAGCAGCAGCTCTGTGATGAAACAGAGAGAAATCCAGGCCAGGCAGATGCTGACCGTGGGTGGGATATTGTGCATGGCAGGCTTAGCCTGTCTGGAGTTGCATAGATGGATTTCATGCAAGAGGGCTCAAATAGCCTCTTCACCTTTTCTTCATCATGATTTTGGGCAAAATACTTTCTCCTTTACAGAGAAACAAGCAGAAGAGAATTTCTCAAGGAATTTTTCAGAGATGTGATGTTCTTGAACTTTTCAGAGCAGAGAGTTTATCTGCTGCACATTCCTCTCCCTTCTTCCTGAAGCTGGGAAAAAGAAATCTTAATGAGGAAGTGAGGAAGGAGCTTTCTTCCTAAAGATGGACTCATTACAGAGTGCCAGGTGCCAACTCTTAAAGCAAGTTCTTTCAATCTCACACAGCATCTTTAAGAAATGATAGGTTGCTCTGGCTCAGAGGAAACTGCTCCCTGATAATAAATGAGTTGTTAGCAGAGGTAGCAGACTCCCATATCCATTTGGGCTACAGCTGCTTCCCGTTTTCGCAACGCCAAAACCACAGAACACCAGGCAGCAAGGGATGGGAAGGCAGCCTCCTGCTCCTGTCTGCCTGCTGCTCTCCAGTGGCTAAAGGGAGACAGTCAAGTGCAATCTCCTTTTGATGGAGCCTCTCTTTAGCGTAAATTTACTGTTGTTGAAAGTGAAGAATTCACTGTATTGGCTGCAGGCAAGGGTAGCTAGGGAAACAATCTCACCCCTGCATGTTGCACCTCTGCAGCACCACTGGCTGCTCTGGACATGAATCATCCTGTGGCACAAGCACCCATAGACCTGCAGCAAAACACCTCATTCCTCCCTGCACAGCTGAGACAACACACCTCTGATGAGACAAACACACCTTTGCAAAGGCTCCCATCGTCCCACCACAGGATGCTGCTCTGCCTCAGTGTCTTGGCCCTGATTCCCTCTATCCCTCCATGACACTGCTCTAAATTTCATTCCATTGCCCTGAGAGCCAAGAGGGGTGATTCCCCCTGCCCCCCCAATTTGTTTTTTAAAGTTGCTCTGCTCGAGTTGCTAGTTTGGATTCACAGTTTTACATTCTGTCCTGAGATAGGTTTGAAACAGCAAACCTGCATGCACATTGCTATTGCACTCCTCTGAGATTGCTGCCAAAATGGCAATTAGGACAGGATTGAAATGGAATTCAGGATGGGATTCAGGGTACCCCCAGGATTTTCAGGTGTGTTTTGATCTAGGGTTTTGGGTCTGATTTGTCTCAGCTGCTATAGGATGCTACTACAGAAATTACTTTTTTTTTTCAGGGCCAAACAACTTTTTGTTTTCATTTCTCACAAGACTGTTTGTTCCAGTCCCATGCAGGGCTTCATCATGCTCTTCCCATTTGAGCTAGTGGGGATAGCTCAGTCAAATCCCTGGGTGCTGTTTTGAAAATGCTACAGTTAGCATCTGAAGGCATTCCTGTCCTGATGATACCAACCCTATGATCCCCTAGAGCCTAATCCTAGGGAAACGCACTATTGGCCAGGAGCGTATCAACATGAAGAGGGAGAAAGAGATCTACTCAAAGACAGCAAAAGCAAACCCAGGCATTGTTGTTAGAGCACTCCAAACACTCCTGGCAGAAGCAAGCCCATGAAAAGCGAGAAATACAAGAGGCCAAGTGGACAAGAGCAAATCCCCTGCCCTTGGGGGGCCACTGCAGTGCGGTAGCAAAACACAGAAGGAGAACCTGAGCAGAGCAGTTTTTATGCCATGAACATATGTTTTCTTCACTTCTCAGCAATACATCAGAATAGCACAACTGCGAAGTGCCTGTTTGCAATGTGATGCCTGGTTTTATCAAAGCCTTTACAGGCTGCTCACAGAGAGAGCACAAAAATGTTTGATACTGCTGAGATGTCACCTTCAGCAAAGGATTGAGGAATTAGCAGAAGGACATAATACAGCAGCAGACACTTTGGGGTACGATTCATCTCACCTGCCTCTCAAGGTCTCACTGTAAGCTAAGCCAAGATCAACACACTGTTCTGTTGCTTTACTTGGCGTTTCACAGAGGAAGGAAAAGTTCAATTAAGAGATATGTGGGCACATGTGAGGACTTGAGAACAAGCAAAGCTTCCCAAGCAAAGAAGAGAAATTCAGGAATGGTCACTGAGAGCTGCTATTTGAGATGCTGTGTGCTGGTATTCCCAACTCAGCGTCACTAAAGCTGTGACAATGCTTGAAGAAGAATTTCCTCTTTCACAGAGTAAGCCTGTAACCCAAAATAGTGCTAAGTCCAGAACAAGAGGTGATACGGGCTTTTTGCGGAAGGGCTCATCTCTGGAGGTGAGTGGTTGTTTAGGAAGCAGGGATGGAAATTCAGGAGCTATCTCAGGTCCTACCTGGGGGCTGCACAGTGAAATCATTGCTCCCTTAAGTATCAGCACATAAACATGGGAAGCATGAAGGGCTGGTTCTCTAGTCTGTGTGTGACCGAATGGGCAACCTCCTGCAAACCCTGGGACTGTCTGGGCCTCTGTGGGTTCAGGAGAGGTGCTGGTATCTCTGAGGTCTCTGATGAGTCTGGCACATGAGGCTGCTAAGGTGGAGGATGTTATGATATAGATGACTCAATGTTAGAAATCTGCCTGACTTCATCCACACATTTCTTGCAGGTTCCCAAACAAATGATGACTCTTAACGCCTGTCAGCCTAGGCTAATCCAGGTCCCAGACTCCTGGGACCTGAAGAGGTTTCCTCCCTCACTGAGTCTCCACTCTCCCCACAGCCTCTTTTTGCTCTCCCCACAGGAGAGCAGCACAGGGACTCCCAGATTACCACCCCCACCCCTTGAATCTGTAGACAGTGGGTTTCAGCACAGCCCAAACGAGCTGAGCAGAAAAGACCCCAGAATCAGGACAGTCTGGTAGACTGAATTAATTCTGATTAAATCTGTGAAATGCACTCAAATCTGCCTTTGCTCAGGACAGACTAGGGACAGCTGCTGTACCTGACTGTTTTTCTGGGACAGTGAACTGGAAATGGCATTGTTGCACGGGCTGCACCTCAGCTCACTGCCTCATCCTTCCCTGCAACAGCAACTCTCCTCAGCCCCTTCCCCCACTGCAGCCGTATCTGGTTTGGCTTTCTATTACTTCCTTTGGTAGTTCATTAAAGACATTAATCACCTTCTGCACAAAGACATTTCTCCTGAATTCCCTGCAGGCCAGACCTCTTTCTCCACTGCAGCTCCGCTGCCTGCTTCAGCCCCTGCAGACACAGTGCTGGTAGCCCAGACCTGCCCCCATTTCCCTGCTGATCTGGGTCCCTGCTAGACACTGATCAGGTGATCACCCCCAAACCACCCCTGCCACCTTTCCAGCTAACCTTCACCTCACTGTGGTCTACATCTCAGCATTTGTTGTCTCCCTTTTCCCTTCCCTTTTCCCTAGCCAAACTATCCCATCACAGGACCAACACCTGATCATTGTGCATCACAAGCATCAAGCCACATATAAATGGTACGTGCTCATCATGCACTAAGGATGCAAGGGGTCTTACTGCACAGGGCTGGCTGAGGGGAAAGCACAGTGGCATGTCAGGACTGTTGCAGCAGCAACAGGATTGAAAGCTGTGTTAGACAAACTGGCAGTCTGCAATAACCACCCCATGCAGGGGATTCCCTGCTTTAAGCACCGAGATTTGGCTCTGCAGCCATTGCACCAAGGAAGGGGGAGACCCAGAGTAAGCTGAGCTATGATGCTGGTGAAATGGGAGACAACAGCAGCTCCAGCTCATATTTGAGCAGAAAAAGGCAGAGCCTTCAGAAAGCAAAACTTTCCCTGCCTTAGCTAAGGGATTAAAAGAGAGACAAGGAAAACTCCACCTATGGCTTGTCCACGGACCCTCCAGAGCTGCTGCCTGGCCCCTTTCCCATGCCGTGTCTCCTCACTCAGGGTTTCTCCATCCTCTGTCCCTGTGTACTTTCTGTTGGACCTCACTTTTCAGGGCTTTTCTCACAAGCTCCCAGGCCTGCTGGAAATTTTTCCTGCAATTTACCTGCCAGAATAGCAACTCTGTTCTCCTCGCAGGTGGTGCTGAATGGATTGTGGGTGCTGCGTGGAAGGAAACACAACAAGGCTCAGGGCATTCAGGGAATGTTAGCAGTCCAGCAGGAGAAAAACCAGATCTGAATCAGTGTAATCACTGATATCTTTTTGCTCACTGAAGCTTACTGCTAGCAAAGATCAAAGCAAAGTGTTTGGGAGGGCAGGAAGGTAAGAAGTAGCCTTTGGTTTCACGTGAGATCCTTCCATGCTGCTTCCAGATTACTTATAGAGGCTTCTGTATCTGATCTCTGAACCTCCAGACCTCAACCTTTCACCTCCTTCCCAATTCATCTCCATTAACATAGTGTCAGGATCTTACTATAAAATCAAAGCCAAGACGAGACTGCTATAGCACATAGAGAGATGTAGACACAGATGCCACATCCATATGAGAATCCTGCCATCAGTTGCATGATACAACTCAATCTTAGACATCAGTTGTTTTCTTTTGCACTCCTCCACTCTGCCAAAAACAAATAAAATCAAAGAAGGAAAAGACCCTCTTGAAGAAACCAAGATATGGCATTTTGTGGCTGTTACTCACCTCTTCATTGCCTCTCACNGTGGGTTCAGGAGAGGTGCTGGTATCTCTGAGGTCTCTGATGAGTCTGGCACATGAGGCTGCTAAGGTGGAGGATGTTATGATATAGATGACTCAATGTTAGAAATCTGCCTGACTTCATCCACACATTTCTTGCAGGTTCCCAAACAAATGATGACTCTTAACGCCTGTCAGCCTAGGCTAATCCAGGTCCCAGACTCCTGGGACCTGAAGAGGTTTCCTCCCTCACTGAGTCTCCACTCTCCCCACAGCCTCTTTTTGCTCTCCCCACAGGAGAGCAGCACAGGGACTCCCAGATTACCACCCCCACCCCTTGAATCTGTAGACAGTGGGTTTCAGCACAGCCCAAACGAGCTGAGCAGAAAAGACCCCAGAATCAGGACAGTCTGGTAGACTGAATTAATTCTGATTAAATCTGTGAAATGCACTCAAATCTGCCTTTGCTCAGGACAGACTAGGGACAGCTGCTGTACCTGACTGTTTTTCTGGGACAGTGAACTGGAAATGGCATTGCTGCACGGGCTGCACCTCAGCTCACTGCCTCATCCTTCCCTGCAACAGCAACTCTCCTCAGCCCCTTCCCCCACTGCAGCCGTATCTGGTTTGGCTTTCTATTACTTCCTTTGGTAGTTCATTAAAGACATTAATCACCTTCTGCACAAAGACATTTCTCCTGAATTCCCTGCAGGCCAGACCTCTTTCTCCACTGCAGCTCCGCTGCCTGCTTCAGCCCCTGCAGACACAGTGCTGGTAGCCCAGACCTGCCCCCATTTCCCTGCTGATCTGGGTCCCTGCTAGACACTGATCAGGTGATCACCCCCAAACCACCCCTGCCACCTTTCCAGCTAACCTTCACCTCACTGTGGTCTACATCTCAGCATTTGTTGTCTCCCTTTTCCCTAGCCAAACTGTCCCATCTCAGGACCAACACACGACCATCATGCACCACATGCATCAAGCCACGTATAAATGGTACGTGCTCATCATGCACTAAGGATGCAAGGGGTCTTACTGCACAGGGCTGGCTGAGGGGAAAGCACAGTGGCATGTCAGGACTGTTGCAGCAGCAACAGGATTGAAAGCTGTGTTAGACAAACTGGCAGTCTGCAATAACCACCCCATGCAGGGGATTCCCTGCTTTAAGCACCGAGATTTGGCTCTGCAGCCATTGCACCAAGGAAGGGGGAGGCCCAGAGTAAGCTGAGCTATGATGCTGGTGAAATGGGAGACAACAGCAGCTCCAGCTCATATTTGAGCAGAAAAAGGCAGAGCCTTCAGAAAGCAAAACTTTCCCTGCCTTAGCTAAGGGATTAAAAGAGAGACAAGGAAAACTCCACCTATGGCTTGTCCACGGACCCTCCAGAGCTGCTGCCTGGCCCCTTTCCCATGCCGTGTCTCCTCACCCAGGGTTTCTCCATCCTCTGTCCCTGTGTACTTTCTGTTGGACCTCACTTTTCAGGGCTTTTCTCACAAGCTCCCAGGCCTGCTGGAAATTTTTCCTGCAATTTACCTGCCAGAATAGCAACTCTGTTCTCCTCGCAGGTGATGCTGAATGGATTGTGGGTGCTGCGTGGAAGGAAACACAACAAGGCTCAGGGCATTCAGGGAATGTTAGCAGTCCAGCAGGAGAAAAACCAGATCTGAATCAGTGTAATCACTGATATCTTTTTGCTCACTGAAGCTTACTGCTAGCAAAGATCAAAGCAAAGTGTTTGGGAGGGCAGGAAGGTAAGAAGTAGCCTTTGGTTTCACGTGAGATCCTTCCATGCTGCTTCCAGATTACTTATAGAGGCTTCTGTATCTGATCTCTGAACCTCCAGACCTCAACCTTTCACCTCCTTCCCAATTCATCTCCATTAACATAGTGTCAGGATCTTACTATAAAATCAAAGCCAAGACGAGACTGCTATAGCACATAGAGAGATGTAGACACAGATGCCACATCCATATGAGAATCCTGCCATCAGTTGCATGATACAACTCAATCTTAGACATCAGTTGTTTTCTTTTGCACTCCTCCACTCTGCCAAAAACAAATAAAATCAAAGAAGGAAAAGACCCTCTTGAAGAAACCAAGATATGGCATTTTGTGGCTGTTACTCACCTCTTCATTGCCTCTCACTGCTACTTCCTCAAGGGATCAATCAGTCCAGAGATGCATAAGTACATCTCCTGAACTGCAGCCCTGGGTGAGGATTAGCAAGGGTTTGGTTTGCAGACAACAGGGAAAATAACTGATCTACCTTAATAAAAAGAACCGACACTTCAGGCTTTTTGTCTTTTCTTGTTGCTGTGGTGGGGTGTGTTTTTTTTAAGAATGCCCCAGAGAGGACGAGTGGGTCTGGCTGCCAAAGGGCAGCGTGAGAAAATCAACTGGAGGCTCGTTAGTGTGTAAGCTAATGAGCGATCAGTTCAGCTGGTGAGCAGGGAACGGTTTCTGCCGGACAGCACGCTGTTATTATTCTAATCATTCAGTTCTATTCTGATTTTTTCTTTTTTCTGGGGTGATGGTGGATTGTAAATGGCTTGGTTTGGCCCCTCACCTGCATCTTGCCTAATCCCTGACTTCCTCAGGTATTACCAAAGAACATCCTGTGCTCTACCCAACAGAACTTTTCACTGGGAAAAACACTGCCCTGTTTCACTTCTACACAACTAAAGTCAGAGGAATAAAACCCTTTTCTCTTTAAAGGAATGTAGTTGAAATAAATGCATCTTTGTCTTCAGACTTGTGTTAATTCCACACCCTGGAGAATTTGGATCTTCAGAATATTAAAGTCTCCCTGACTTATTGCCTCTTTAAGGATCATGTTGATTTTGTGTTCGCTCTGAGCTCCACATGTTACTGAAGCTAACTGGGACCATTTCCATTTCTACTGGCAGAGAGCTGCTGCCTTTGGGGCCCTAACCCTATTAAAGGAAATGTAAACATATATATCTAAAATTCCCACCAGTTTTGGAAATGCACAGCATGTTTCCCCTCACTGCCTTCCTTACAGTCACACGAAGATTTCCAGTCTCACCTGGCTAATATGCCAAAATATAAAGCCTACATGTTTCTGGCCAAGTAGGATCCCTATCACATGAAAAAGCTTTATTTTTAGAGAAGAAAGGATAAGCTGTGAGTGGAAACTGTGACTGTCACACAATGGACAGGTCTGGCCTCTGCAGCTCACTGTTTCTCAAATCTCTTCTCTGCCTGCTGCAGAGCCCAGATTTTACTTCTTCACTCTCTTTTTGCTTGTCACCAGTGAGTATCTGGGATCCTTTCCAGATGAGCAGATAGATTTGCAGGTGTGAAATTCCCCTTATTCCTCCTCTGATTTTTCCCCATTGCGTCATATCTGCTTTTCTCCCCAGGCTCCGCTCCCACCACCCGGGATAAAAAAATGAAATACATAAAAGTAGTCATGCAAAGAATAAGTGCATCCATGGCCTTTGGAGAGATGACACACCAGACTGGGGGACACCTGTGACCAGTGTCAGTGGTCACTGTGACTGCTGAGCACCCAGCACCCATCCTGGGGGCCCTGCAGAGACCTTGGACACAGGAGGCTGGTGTCAATCCCAGGACCTGCTCCCTCCTGTTTGGCAGGATTTCGCCCATCAGTGCACTCCATAAGGCTGGGCCTGACCCTCCAAGGTGTTAGCATCTCACTAAACAAACACACACTTACTAGAAAGCCATAGGCCATCCCTGCCCGAAACTGAGCAACCTTAACTACAGTTTGATCTAACGTGACTTGCTGCTCCGTGATTCATCTGCCTGCATCACATCTTTCCCTATTACATAATCTAAGGAGATGTATTTCCTTGTAGTACCTATATTGTATTAATCAGATTGCATCTGATCATTAAATACATGTTTCTGTTGGCTTAACTCATATTAAATAGTCATAGCGAGCATCCTCAGCTCTACAGGGGAAAAAAATTCCCAAAGCATTTACATGAGGTTTCTGACACTGCAAAAATAATAACAAGTCTAGCAATACCACAACTATTACGGGACTGGGCTTATTTAGGCTCTGGAAGTTTAATTATAAAAATTGCATTTTAATTGATTGCTGCTGGAATGATTACAACAACACCTTTACAAGAAATGGCGACCATCGTATGTTTGTCAACAAAGAAGCTTCCTCTAAATCCAACACAGTAATTGTTTAATTAAAACAAATTTAGATTCTCGTTTGAGAACATTCTAATTCTTGCCTATTCCTTCCTGCCTCTAAGAGGTAATTTAAGAGATAAAAAGCAATCTCTATAAATACTCTATCTACATGTGTAAGTATTGAAGGAAAAGAAGAAAAAAAAATACTTCATTTCATAGCTGATCTGGATGAAAGCTTGCTGCTATTGATAAGAACAGAAGCACAGAGTGAGTGATCACTACAAATCCCTCTCTAATTGGTGCTGGGAGGCCCTCATAAAATATGAACAGAATCCAAACTATATGATCATTTTCTAATTTGCAGAACAGATTCAACTGTTGATATTCTACTGCACCCACAGCCCGCACTCAGTATGAGGACCCCACAGTAACTGTATCTGTGAATACAAGGAAAGAGAGGGATAAATAATTCATTGGTTTTCAGCCTCCTTACAAGTTTTCTTGCAGCTGAAAAACCCTGTTGCTATGCTGTGCCAACCTCTGTGTTCCAGGTGGGCAGCTCCTGAATGCCCTTCAGTAGCCCCACACCTCAGCACGCAAAACCCAATGGCTGCCTCAGCAAAGCTGCAGGGCTCAGTGACGAACAGGGGTTATTTTAGTCAGTGGTCATCCCTGCAAAGTGGCCTGAGTTTAGCAGGGACAGATTTACCAAGCTGGTGACTCACCTCGTGTGAGCAGCGCTCACAGGGCACAGCCCCCAGGGCACTGCCAGGGAAGGCTGTTACTGAGCCGTTGGCTTCCCTGGACAGCGAGAGCAGCCATCACATCTCCTGACACTGCTGGGCTCACCTGAGGACTTCAGCCAGAGGCCAAAAGCAGGAGCTGCTGCACCACAAATTAAATAAAGCTATGGAGCTTTGGCTGGAACAACTCATATCCCCTGAGGAGCTGGGCTGTGCACAGGATGGAGATGTGCATTACATGTGCACAATTGGAGGTTGAGATGAAGAATAAGAGAAAACTACTCCCAGCACAGGTTGTCTCAAGCAAGCAGCCTGTCATCCTTCTGCTGCCAACAGTACATGGTGCTTGCATCCACTGCAGAACCTCCCAGGGGCAGGAATTTGCAGCTCTCTCGTAAGCTTCAGACCTTCTGTGTCCTCACATCTGGAACAGAGCACATCTCTTCCCACTTCTCTCCACTCTGGCTTGCAGCATCAACACTGCTGTGTTGGGTCTGTCCTGAGTGCAGCCAGACACTGCAAAACCCAGCATGGCAGAGTTTGCTACACATTGTGTGAAGGCTATAAAGCTCTTTTCCAAACATGTGTGAAGACAGAACCTGTGACCATGTCTTTAAAACTGCTCAGAAGGGTTTTGCTCTGCTATGTCACTAGGTAAACATTTCAGCTACACCACACCATCATTTTACCCGTTACAGTCACCTGGCACTGCTGTGTACTTCTGCTGCAGGAAGGACTTTTAATTCACCTTCCCCCTACAGAATTGCCTTGGCATTTGAAGAAACATCGCAAAATTATAAAGACTCCTAACCTTTAGTTAAGAACCCTCAGAGTGGCAGGTGCGTGTTTTCATACGGGTAAGCCCCACCATGCACCCAGCTGCAACCACAGAGCCTGTTCATTACCAGCTATTCCATGGGATGGAATGAATTCAGGAAGACATTTCAGTTATTGAAATGTGTCCGTGTTTCAGTGTTATGACAACATTAGCATCAACCACATACAAAATAGGAGGTTACCACACATTGTGGCTACAACCTATTTTTAATTTCTTAATGATTACGGTTTGCTTAAAATCATCATCTATTGACGCTTCTCCGCACGGAATATTCACAGTCACTGCCTAATGATGAGAGGTCCATATCTGAAGGCATCAGAAACGTGAAAGTTATTGCTGGGCTGTCACTGTGACAGCCCAGCAACAACAGCAGCCTCCTGCTGTTTCCTAGATTTATCACTTTGGTGGATATTATTGTTACCAATTCACGATCATCACTAGCGCGTCATTAACGGCACCGTTACCTGGGCACAAACGGGGGCAGGACGTCGTGTAACTTCACCCACTCTCATGCCAAAGCTTGCTCATCCTAACCAGTAAGCAAATACGTGTCAGGCAGAGGTAGACAGTGTCACAGTTGATGCTGAGATACATTTTGCTCACAGTCTCCTTAGCCAGGGTGCTGACATTGTGCTGCAGTTCATCCTGCCACTTCAACATCACCCCGTGAGCTGCCCAACAGGGGTTTCACTTCTGCTCCCACGACTGATTCTTAGTGTATAGTCTATATTTTCAATTATATTGCTCCAGGTACTCGCCATAAGGACTGCATTTAGCACATGAGGCCAGATCCTAACACACAGCAGGATTTGCAATGGGGCTGGGACCTACTATTCCTCAGATGACCTGTTGGAGACACAGACAGGCACAGCACCAGGTTTAAAGAGCACAAACATCTTTGACTTAACTGTTGGAGAAACAGGTAATGCCAAAGGCAAGGAAATGCTGTGTTCTCTATCTCCATGGGAACAAAAACTGGTACTTTTAACTGGTAGCATGGCCAGTCGTTTCTCAGAAGATAAGGACCACTGCCTGGGCAAGGTTTTTATCTTCTGTAAATAAACAGATCTTTCTGCTGATATCTAGTCTTGGCAACCGGGAAGGAAATTACCTGGAAGATGAGGAATGATCCAATTCCTGACAAAAGTTTTACTTCAGCCCTAAAGCACAAAAATCAGGTCTCCTAATGGCCTGGTTTTTTGGGGTTGGGTTTTTTTCCACCCCTAGGGTATACGGAATAACACCTTCTTTTGTGCTTACAAAACAAATGGTGCCTTCCATAGTCTGGAAGAACTTAGGAAGTTTTTAATTATAAGAGAAGAAAAATGAGGACAAGTAAAGTTGGACTGTGCAGAGTGCTCTGCTGGTCTGATCTAGGACAATGTGCCCTACATAGAGCTCAAATATAACATCCTTTGGGAGGCTGTCTTGCTTCCATTCAGCTTCTGTGAGACCACCCCTGCCCCTGTGCCACTAATGACGGATTTCTGAAGCATAACTAGTATCATGGTCCTGCTACCAAACCTGTAAACAAAACCATTAGTGGCAGGGGTGCAGAGGGAGGGAAAGCCATGTGCAGGTGAAGAATTTGAGCGATATTCTTGCAGCTTCTGCTTTCTTTTTGCTTTCAGCACTGAAATAGCTCATCCCCAGCCACAGTCAGCAACTCTACCCCAGGTGGGTGATGCTTTCCCTTGATAGATACAAGGTCTGTCTTTTTTCTTCTATTTGTCTGGTTTTCCTGCCAAGAAAGTGACATTGGATCGAGCTGAAACAGTTACTCTTCCTTGATGGAAACCTTGTAGTTGGCAAATAGGGGGGTATTAAGGAAAATAGAAAATCTTTAGATATGTCATTAGATACTGCAATGAAAGTGTGGCCAAATTGTTATTCCTCTCCTATATCATACTGGGCAGGAAACTCCTGAAATCTTGTATTTGCAAACCTTCCAACAGAAAATATCACAATTCTTTTTTTTTTATTATTTTTTTTTCTTCAAAAAGACTTAATAATCCTCCTCTTATACATTTCTGGCCCTTTTTTTTTTTTCCTTCTGTGCACTTCTGAGCAGAGAGAACTGTTTGTGTCCACCTCTACCCCCACCCTCCACACAACTAAACCGCAGAGAGGACGTTTCAGTGACTCAAGAGGACACAATGGATGTGAGCTGACAACAATCCAACAGGATCTACAAAGGGAAGGGCTCCTCCAGCCCTTCTGACAGTCCATTTACGCACTTACAGGCTCAAAGAGCTTCAGCAGTGTCTGACACCAGGTTCAACCAAGAAATTCTTTGTGCATCACATCCTGTGGGCACAGGAGCCCCTTTCCCACAGAACCTAACCACTTTTCCAAGGGAAGCAAGTCCTGCAACAGTTCTCACACAACCACAAGGCTGTGTGATGGGTTTAATCCTCCCAGTCTTGTTTGTTGCTGCTAACTGTGGCATTACCTGGCAAGCCAGGTTTTATTTTCCCTAATTATATCTTATAACAAGAACAGCACAGCTGTGCTTTAGCTGGGTGCAGATACACTCTAGGATCAACTCTGAGGTGCAAATTCAGTCTTTAATACTTGTTTTTAGAGCCAATGATTTCACTGTTTCTTGAAACTAGAATTCTCTTACTTCTCTGTCATTATTAGGAGCGCCCCTTATTGTGGATCTGGATTTCACTCGCACCAAGCTGCTGGTTTCTGCTAGGTCTTTCTTAAATTGCAAGCACAGATGGCTAAACTGGGACTGAGGAAGAAGCTGTTCACACCAAACAGAGACTTCTGTGCACTCCGTGGGTGGAAAGAGGTGTCTTTGTTGTACACCACAGCTACAGGAAATATGGGGATGGAACCTTAACATAATGAGCTGGGCAGAGGTTAGAGAAACAAGAAGAAATGAATTGTTAGGAGGGTTTATACCAATTTGGATGTAAAGGAAGAGAAAACACTAGACATGCTGAATAACTGTGCCTTAGCACAAACCAAAATGATTCAGAAATCCTTTGTCTGTGTGTTTGGGGTTTTCTTGCCTGGACCCTAAAGGTGAGTTGCACATTCGGAGCAAGATATCTCGTATTTCAGACACGAAATAAACTCAAGTCAGGAATAAAGAGCCAAAAGTAAGGGAGAGCACGGTGAGTGCCAGTACTTACAGGTGTATGTCATTTCAAAGCTGTCACTAATGTTCACAATGTCGATCTGGGGAAGGAGCTTGGGAGGTTCTGTGAGCTGAGACAACGCAAACCTAAAAGCTGCATGTTCCTGGGACTGCTGATTAGGAAATAACCCCCCTGGGGAGAAAAACAAAACAATATGAAGAAAGGTCTTAAGCACACTTATATTAGAAACCTCTTCAGTCCAAAATATTCCTGCAAGCAGAAGCTGGCTACAGGTCCCCAGCCCAGGGAGTACCTCTAGATTTGGAAACCGTCCAGCACGCAAGACCCAAGGGTTTTGTGCCCACTGCAGACAGGTTGGGAGCAGAAAACCTTTCCAGTTTGTGTATTATGTAATGCCTGGATCACGTAAAGGAGCCCTGCTGCATCCCCAGGCTGAGCAGCAGCAGGATCGGGATAATTCACGGCGTTCAGCTCAGACTCCTCACCCCCCATGACTTTAAGGCAGAGAAATGGCAACACTGTCAATGTTACCTAACTAAAGGCAGAATCAGAGTCTTTCTTCCTCCCCTCACTTGTAATTAGGCTCAGTTTAAACCCTCCTGACTAGAAAGAGAGGTTTGGTTCAGAAAGGTTGCAGGGGTTCCCCCATGCTATGGGGCTCTGGGGTACGGGGCAGCCTGGCTAAGCGTGGCCCAACAAGGTGGATGGGGACAGGGCTGCAGGAGTCAGAGTGACATGTGGGACCCATGACCAAACAACTGCTGCTACTGGAGGTTTGCTGCAAAAAAAAAAAAAAAAAGCCCTAAATTTAACAGGTGACACTGGCCAGACTCAAATTGGGCAGGAAATCGAAAGCTTGACACCCAAAGGGATCAATCTAAGCATAAGTACAGACAAGCCCAGAATCACAGAATGATACAAATAGGATAGGAACTGGAAACAGGCTGGACTAAGGCTCAAAGCCTTTCCTGCACCATGGACTTGTAACAAAGTGCAGCAATAGCCTGGCCCTAGGAAAAGTTTCCTGCTACTCCCCCAGCAGGAACCTTGGCTTGCAGCAGATCCCTTCACAGCCTCCAGAAAGATGCTATTAAATTCAGCCTGTCTTGTAATCTATATGTATTTAAAGAGAGCACTGCTATTGGCATGTTAGGAGTAGGGAAACAAAGCACTTAGCAACAAGGGAGAATTAAAATAAAGCAGCAGAAAGTGTGAATGCCTAAGATGACTCCAGGAAGAAACAAATGTGCGGGGACCTGCTATCAATGTCACTTTGCACATCTTTAGTATAGAGGGTATCTCCTTGTGTGGAAAGGGCTATTTGTGTATCAATATCCCCCTACATCCCTGTTCCTCCCACTCCACAGCCTAATCATGGGCGTCAGAGGAATAAGATGCTCATAGCCAAGTTAGACTAATATATGTGTTAGTTGAAAGGGAAAAAAATCTGGGACCTTGCACAAATTTGGGGTAAAGGGGAAACAGGAAGGGAGGGAGACAAGGATGCAGCATCAACAGCAATAAAAACACCAATTGTGCAGCTGGACTCAGGCAGGAGTTGCCTGAACTTGGTGGATTAGCAATTGATTGGCATTGTAAAGAGAAGGGAGGTGTGAAAGAAAATGGGCATGCAAGGGAAAGGAATTTGGGGCTAGGTTACAAACCATCACCAGTAAAGATCAATGGGAGAGTAATAATAAACCTGGGGAGGGAGGGAGAGGAGCACTGAGAAGTTGCAGGAAGGGAGAAACGAATCAAACAGGCAGTGCTGGTGTGCAGGGGAAGCAAGTGGCATGAAATGGAAAGAGACTTCAATGCAAAATCCTCCTCCAGTAGCTTTGCCCTTATTCTTTAGCAACAACAAGGAAGAGCGCCTGTTTGTTACCTCTCGTCCCAGTTACCTACAGATGAGAGCATCCTCACAAAAACGGATCATGCAACCACCGATTTTGCAAATGCAGCAACACACAATGGCAGCCCAGACATTTCTCAGAGCAAGAAACAGATATTTTTTTCCGTACTTCCTCCATTTCAGAATCACTTTTCTCCCTCTGTGTTGGTGTGTGTGCAGGCATTTATTCCCAATCTTCCCCTCCCCCAAAGCCAAATTGATCCATCTCTGCTCCGGCAAAGCTGGTACCAACGCACACATCCAGCCCTCGCAGTTCACTCCCTCGCTCTCTCACACACACATACACGCATATTTTGCCTTTGCAAGAACATGAATGGGTCAGTTTTCCCCCACCGCCCCCTCTCCACCCCTACCCACTCATCGGGGACCACCATCCCCAGCCCCACACTCACCTATCTGGATATTGTTGGGGAAATTGGCCCCTAACACCGCCCCTAGGAAACTGGTGCAGAAGAAGGCAAAAATGTGCTGCATATTCCCTTTTGCATTGGCGAAAAAGAAGCCCAGTTCCAAGCATAGATTTGATTTTTCCCCCGCTCTGCTCTCTTTAGCTGCCTCTCTCGCCTGCCCTCCGCTGCGCCTTCGGGTTGCGCTTCTCCCTCGCTCAGAATCCAGCGCTGAGACTGCCGCTGAACAGCGCCTGGCAGCAGGATTAACTGAGCCCCGAGAGAAAGAAAGAGAGCCCGCTCCTCATCCACATCCCTCCCCCGCCACACACAACACACACGCACACGCCAGGCGCTTCCAACCAGCTCCTTCCCCTTCTCCCAGTAGGAGCTCAACAGCTGGGTATCGCATCCCCCCTAACCCCGGGTATTCCCATCGGGGGTCCTGACAGAGATCTCTAAGGGCAATCCCCACCTACCCCTAAATTCCCCGCTTTCCCCCTCAACTTCTCTTGGCAGAAGCTAAAAGGAACCTGTGAATCAGTAGGTGGCAAACTCCTCTAGAGAAAGGGATGAAACTCCTCTGCCTCTGATCCATCACTTCCCAACCTGGGCTCTCACTCCTGGGTCCAGGAGTTCACCGATCACTCTCTACAGCCGGCTCATTAGGATAACAAAGAGGGTCGTATCCTGCAAACGTGCCTGGGGAGGGAGGATTTCAGAGCAAACAAACAAGGGAACCCAAAGGATTAAAAAAGGAAACTCCCCCCCACTCATCATCTTTTTCATTGATTTCTCCTGCCCGCTGTTTACCTGTGAGGCTTTTCACCTCTGTGCTCACCAGCACCATCAGATAGGGCAGGCTTCTGAAATTTGGGGGCTATTTTAGCCTGGATCATGGCAGGAGCTGTTTTGTGGCAGTTCTAGTGAGGTTGGACCTTATTTGACCATAAGCAGCTTTGCTCAAAAAACAGAAAAGGCAGGGGGAAAACAACAAAAGTAGAAACAACAAAAAACAGCTCTTAGGCACAACTTGTGGTATAGAAATTTTTGAGGAAGAACTGTAGTGAATACAGAGCCACAGCCATCTCAGAAAGGAAATTCACCAGTTCCCCTCTGAAGTCCCAAACCAAACTTGGGATCAACTCATGCCAGAACCTGAATGCTCATGTCCAAGCCCAGGGGTTCTGCCCTTACTGTTTGCAGCCTTGATACACCCAAGGGCTACATTCCAAAGAGGAAATGGAAAGTAAAAAGGCTGTTTGGGGTAGAATTAGAAATGGACACATGAGCACAGTGCAGGGTGGGATAACCAAAATGGGATGTGACCAAGCCTGCAAAATCTGTACTAGCATGGAGATGTGTTCTGTTGGTTGCAGGACCCAGGTGTGACATGATGCTCTCAGGCACATGGTGTGACTCCTGGGGATGGTCCTGTGCAGGGCTAAGAGCTGGACTCAAAGATCCTTGTGGGTCCCTTCCAACTTAACATATTCTGTACCTCTGTGATAACCTTATGGTACAGGGATAATACTGCTCTTTATATCCTCAAGCCTTCATTTAATGTCTGCAAATAAGAGTTTGGGACCTTGAATATCTTCCTAGACAGTTTTATGGATTTCAGGATGACTTCTGGGGTGAATGTTTAAACACCCACAGAAATGCCAGAGCTGGTATGAGGTGGCAGAACTGTGCTCCTTTACCTTGGAGCACAGAGAGGAGTTGCACTGATGCCTGAAACTTTGTGGCCTCTTACAAGGACAGTATGTATAGTTACACAGCAAAAAAAAACACAGAGCCCAGAAGACTTGTGTCTTCCTTATGGCAATTAAATATCCTACTAGGATGGATTACCTTTTTCTCCAGACCACCCTTTACCAGGTGACCAGGCAATGATTCTCAGTGCCAGAGACTGCAGGTTCATTAGAGCAGTCGTTTGGGCACTCAGGGGGCAGTTAAAGGTGGCCAAAGGACACCCTGGTCCCATCTCACTGCCTGGGTGACCATCAGCCCAAAGTCATATTCAGACAGAAAAAATTCACGTCTGCTGTTGATAAGAGCACCTTCATCAGACCTCCATTTCACTCCTTGTATAATTTAAGCAATACTGATTTGAGGCTAAAATAACCTGCTGATAGGTTTTATGGGATGTTGCTTTCCATCCAGAATTTAATAGAAACAGCTGCATTTATAATCTGAAGGAAGGCACTGAAGGATAACTGGAGCAACAGAAAGATGCCAGCACATTTTCAAAACTCCCAAACAGCCTATCTGATAACAATAATAGTAGCCATAACAATAAAATATTATAATAGCTTACAGAAAGCTTGCACAGTCGCATTAATTAATAATGCTGCTTTTGTCTATAAACCTCTCAAAATGCAGGTGGCTTAACAAGGGGAACCTCACCACAGTGTAACAAGATAAGTGGTAATAAGACCATTATTTTAAGAAGGTATTCATTTCCTCTTTCCCTTTAGATAACAACATTTTATCCAGTTTGTTAGCATAAGGATGTTCAGAATTAACTCTATGTGCTCTGAAGGTGCTTTAAATCAGCATCAAAGCAATATAGCTTCTGAACTTTTGGCTAATACCCAAACTGAGTCTTGGGAAGCTGATGAAACTCTTTAATCTCACAAGAGTAGTCACAATAGAAACACAGATCAATCCACCAATCTTCTGAGAGAAGAACACAACTGAATTATCTAGATTCCTAAAAACAATTGAAAGAGCTTATTCCTCCTTGCAGGTTTCAGAAAACAATGAAAATCATTCAATACAGAATACAAGTATATTGCACACAGTGCCATCTTAATCAGGAGCAACTGAAAATAACAGGGAGTGGAGTTTTTTTAAAACCTGTATTTTTTCCCAAAGGGTTTTTAAAACATAGGTGGGACAGGTGGGCATCTGGTGGTCAACAGGAAACATATAACAGGGTTTTGTGGGATTAATGGATGCAATTGAGTGTAAAGTATTAGGTAAATACAGGTCTAAAAAACCCCAAAAGCCAAACAAACCCTGCCCAATTCAAGAAATGGTATAAATGCATCTTGAGAGAGTGTAGCTGGTTCACTTTAGATCTTTGCCAGACATGAGAATAAGAAAATGACTGTCAGAGCTACTGTTCCCCTTGTGTTCTGTCTGGGGCTGACCTTGCTGTACTGGGCGAGAACCTTTGTTCTCACCCATTTCTGCTCCAAGGTTTTGCTTAGAGCCAGAGAATTTGGGCTCTGAGAAGGATGTCTGACACCTTCCTCTCTGCTCTGCTTTGCATGGTAAGAAGTTGTCCACCCAAGCAGCGTGGTCTGCCTTCTCTATCAGAGCTTTTGTTTCCAGGATAGAAAATAAGCAGTTGTTGCAGTAGATATATTTCTGTACCAGAAGCCTTGGAAAAACAAAGGACTCATTCACATGCAGAAGCCTCCAGCCTTGAAAAATGAGGAAATCAACAGAACTCGGCATCCGTCCGACCTCCCAGCAGAATTATTTCCCCTGGTGCCCACTGTGTTTTACATGATGCTCCTGAATGTCTTTAAAGAGGCTATTCAAATAACTATTTCCAAAATTCCTTTTATTTTCTAGCTGGACAATTTCTATAGGAGGCTTTTTATAAAGAGCAAAATGTAATTATAGTGATTAATCTAAATAAACTCCAAACAATGCAGAATCTCATATGGTTTTCACAGAGCCTTGGCATAAATGAATGCTGATGGAGTGACATGCATTTCTCTCCCTGCCTTGTTCACCTCAATTTTGTTATTTTGGATAATGTGACACTCAAGGAATGATTGTAGCACAGGTTCTGAGAGGACAGACTCCAGATATTCAAAGTGAGGAAAATGTGGAAGTAATCAAGAAGGAAAAGGGGTGAGACAGTTCCTGTGTTCACAGCACCAACGCACTGGGAAGCCTGTGTGCAGATAGCCCTGGGCACACCTACACCCAGCAAACATATGCACAGTCACTGGTGCCACCCACACCGAAATGACACTGATAGACATGGTTAGGGAAGTGTACGTGTGCTGTTTGCTCACACACACACTCCAGCAGGAGCGGGCAGCACAGCTCAGGGATGTTCATCAGCACGTGGAGCGGCTGTGAGGGAACATCTCTGCAGCCCATTGCACTCCCATCCTGTTTTCTAAAGCAGGTCTCAGTCTGCACAGGGATTTTGGACCTGCAGCTAAGCCTTTAGCCCTTCACTCATCCTTACTGAGAAAATTCCTAGTGAAGTGGTAATAGGGAGACTTCAGGCTCTTTACTGTCATTTTCCCACGTGTGTATGTTGTTCATTTTAACATCAGGCACTTGCTTCAATCTTTAATCTTTGTATTTTTTATACCACTGAAAACCAACATTTACAAATTGTATTAATCTGAAAATTTTTGGTAGAATCTCCTTTGCAAAAATAGCCTCAGCAAAGTTGGGTATCAGGTAGAAAAATCTTTCCCCTCTGTCAATGAGTTAGGCCTGAGATGTCTATGGACCCTTTTTCCTTTACACAGCAGCTGGAGCTGTCAACTTTGACATCCCAGAAGCAACTCAGAGAAGCTAAGGGAAATACAAGCTTTGTCCTTTTCCAGTGTGTACTAAATTGAAAAGATGTGGGACAGAGACAACACTCAAGTTGATGACAGCTCCAAGCAGGTCCTGACTGACGCCAAACATCTGGGGGCCACCAGATATTGTTTATTAATTTACTGACTGCTGATGAGGGAAGCCTGATGTGAACCGAAACTGGGGAAACTCGGCTACAAACTGTACAAGAATGCGCTTCTGTTGACATCCTGATCCACTTATTACCATATTTATAAGAAATAACTTCTTTCTCACTCTGAGATAATTAAGTAAGCAAATGGACTGGAAGATAAACCCATCAATCAGAGTGGTACTGCAACCACTGTGCACCCTTCAGCTGGGAAATCATGAGCAGCAGCTGGCAAATGGAGCTGTGCCCTGGCTGGGAGCACCCCTGAGGTACGATAGCTCTGGTGAGGGCTGTGGGGTCCCATGAGCTGGGCTCTGCTGCCACCCAGCACAGCTGGCTGGGGAGCCTTTGGCACAATGGGATCAAGAGCTTTCTTGGAGTCAAATAAGGATGTAACCTGTACACTCAGTCCAAGTCGAACACGCCACAAATTCAGATCTGCAACTTTTCTAAAGTTATTTTTCCCACCATCCAGATGAACTGTTGATGGTGGGTTTGCTTCCATCAAACAGACTTGACATGCTCAGCCAGTGACATTTCTGATAGAAAATGATGCAAACAGCCCTGTCTGGGTAAACACCTATATGAGCACTCTTGAAAACACTACGAGTAATTCTTCTGTGATGAATCCCTGCTGACCTCTTTACTGACTTCCCTGAAAGAAGACTTTACCATCTGCAAGCCCCAAACCACTCTCTTCCTCACACATGGAACGCTGCTAGCACTCCTTCCACTGCCCCACCTCCCCCCAGTGAATGGTTGATTTATAACTACTTATAGAATCATTCTGTGCCCTAGTCTCAGTTTATGCTCTTTGCTGAGTCATAAAGATAAATCAGAGTTGTGGGTGGATCCCTGTTTGTTATTAAAGCACCTTATGTTTCTCTAAGCCTCGCCAGAGGAAGCACAAATTACTGGTAATATAATAAAGTTACAGGAGGTCTAGTGTTGCTGGAGAATATAAATCCCCACAGATTATTGCCACAGATTGTGCTGTTCCATTATTTTCTCATCAAATGGAAGAACCAATAAATTATAAGTATTTAAAAAAAAAGTTGAAAATGTATGGTAAGGGATTATTTACCGTGAAAAGCCAGACACAGGGATGCAACCTCAGTCAGAAATTCTGCTTATTGATAGTTTAGTCTAATGTTAAAGTTTTATCTAGTGATACAGTTTTCTTTCACTCAAAGTTCCCAAAACATTGTGAATGCTCCAGATGAAGTCAAATAATGACTGAGGTGATTATACAGTTTAATATTGATATACGAATCAACCCTCATCTTTAATCCCTGGCATCAAACTCAAGATGCACAGAAAACAAACGTGAAATGAGGAAGATAAAAGGATGCTGATTTAGGAAGAAAAAAAAATCCCCAAAAAGCAGCAGCAGCAGCAATTGCCACAATTCAAGCAGCCTCACAAAGATGCCATCATTGCCATCTGGCTCTGCGGCTCCCAGGCTGCTTTGCTAACACTCAAGATAAACAAACACGTGGGCTGAGCTTTAGGGTGGCTGATCTTGGCCTTTCCAACAGTCAAAGGACTCAAAGTTTTGAACTGGAGTATCTGAGTCAAGAAAAGAAGTATCAATTTCCAGTCCTTACATCACATCCTACTGGAGCAGGCTGCCAGCTACCAGCTGGGAAGAGGGAAGTCTGTGCACAAAGAAGAAAACTCGAAAAATCACCAGAATTATCAGTGTCATTCTGTCATCAATTTCTGCAATCAATACAGATATTCATGTTACTTCTTTTCATTCTTTAATTTCTACCCATGCTCTATCTCAGAGGGAAATAGCAATTTCTCTATTGGATCAAGTCACACGAAATCCCACCCTGCCTGACTATCTCAGTCTCACACACAACATACTCCGTAGCACTCTTGCAGCCTGTATGTATTAAATAGGCTGGATTCCACAAGGGCTAAAACTCAGCATAGACACCTCTGAAAACTCTTCAGAGAAGGAGATTTGCACATGTGGACCCTGCAAGAATAACCTGAACTCCCTCAAAATACCATCAGAAGAAAAACTCATTGCAATATGAAATATCATTATGTAATTTCATATAAAATGTTGTTTAAATTCTGAAAGGATGTGAAAGCAAAATGCTTTTGGTTTCAGTTTAGAAGAGGAATAATATGAGATCTACAGAGTTTCTGAATAAACAGTCATCAGCCACACATCCATTCTTGGAGAAACTACTGAGGGGGGAATAGAAAGGCTTCAGGGTGGGACACAGAAAATCATTAGAGCTGGAGAGAGGGGAATGGAAAGACTGGCACAAATCAGCTGAAAGGAGTTGAATGGGGAATGAAGAGACCCAGTAGTCAAAGCACTGCCTGGTCCAGAGGCACTCAGCTGGGTGCGTCTATAGCTCCAAAAAGAGTTTTTTAAGTTCTACCAAGTCATTTTCTACAAATGTGTGGCCAAGGTCCATAGCAGTGTGATGTCCCATCTTCTCACTTCTCTGCCAGAGCATCCAAGCCCTCCATGGCATGGCCAGTCACCATGACTTGCCAGAGGACATTGCTGCCAGCTCCACAGACGGGTTACTGAAGGAGGAAGGGGAGCAGCAGTTGCAGGGGAACTGCCCCTGGCAGACACTCAATAGCAAGGTCTTCAGCTCAGCTGTCACTTAGGCTGCTCTATTTGGACAAAGAGCTTAGTGGGTACATGAGGATCTGTAGGTTATCTATAATTTCTCTCCTTCATCCTTTAGACACCACAGAAATGGCAGAGACCTAAGGATATAATATGAAGCTAGTGTCTTTTTCAAAAAATCATCCTGTTTTCCAGGATGCAAGAGAGAGATAAGAAAGATGATACAGGCCCTGTTACACCAAGTGTTTCTGGAGGTGTCCCATATTTAGAGACTTTCTGTACTTGTCAAGGTTTTTGCCCAAGACTTTCTGTACATCACAAGCAGAGATCAGTGCTGTATTACAAACAAAAGGCCAGACTTCCTTTGTACTCCCAACAATGGATCAAGACAGAAAGAGAAGCACACAAACACCCTGTCACCTGGCACACCACAAAGTTTGCAACCTGGTGTAACAAAGTCTACAATTAGAGCGAGTGGGAATCACAAGAGAGCAGATCATTAGCAGCTCCATGCAGTCCTACAGAAAGGGCACAGAGCTGAGGAGCTTCAGTCAAAAAAAAAAAAAGTGCAAGTGAGAATTTTTTTTTTTTCAGTAATATAAAGGTGCAGCAATTGCTTTGGAAATCATATACATTTCTGTATACTTGCTTTGGATGCAGTCTAGGACCATTGGACAACTGCACTGAGACATGTTATTCAAGGAACCTAAGCTCCTCTTAAGCTCTGCAGAAGCAGCACTGTCAACCTACAGCCTCATGTCACCTTGCCCACAGAAAAATTTGATTATTGAGCTACTCATGATCAGTGATATAAGAAAAAGAACACATCCCATCTGAGAGACTGGCAGGGGAAGCAATTTGCCTAAACTCACAGAACCTGCCAGAGGGTTGGGACTGAAAGCCACAGTGCAGGAACTGAAGCAAAGTCCCCAAACAGGAAAACCTCATGTACTCATCACTCAGCCCTTGCCTCCCCGGCCTACGTCTTGCAGGAAAGCCCCCAAGAGCTCTTGCCATCTGTAGCAGCATGATGACAAGTGGTGCACTGCCTAAAACAACACAGGGAACCACAGACATTTGGAAGTGATTCAGGTGAAAATGGTGCTTTGTAGAATGAATAACATGCCACCAATTGATTTGTGAGACTCGCTGCTAGCAAAGCACTGGCTTCTTCTGGGCACTGTGCACCCAGCCCTCGTGATGAAAAGGCAGGTTTCAGTCTGCTTGGAGCTCACTTGCATGCTATAACTCCAGGACTGAGAGTGAAAGAAAAGACAATGTGTAATACAAAGACCTGATGACCTAATTCATTAACTACAGGCTGCTTTCAGCTATTTGCCGGTGCTTTGCTGTGTACATTTTATGGGCTCTTTTTCATATACATCTCTCTCTTCCTCCTTCCTGCCAAGAAACAGTAGATATTTAGACTTCCCATCTAGTGTGATGATATCACATTTATTTATAAATGTTCATCCTTGAAATAAAAGGACAGAGATGATGATAACTGCTTTGCATTTAAATTCCTTGCCCAGGGTTTGTGCTACAACCTCATGAGTTTAGCTGGCCCCTGATTCCAAGTCCTCTGGACGGTGAGCCACAGGTGCTGGGAGAGCTACCCCTCTTTGGCTTCATCCACAAAGCTGTCCTGCCTCCTCCAGCTTTGCAATGAAGTGTTTTCTCCCAAGAGTTGTGATTATGAAATGTCACCGTGGAAACAGTTGGAATATAATATGTACTTGCTTGCTTTCCCCCCACCCCTCCTCCCCTCCCACCAACCTCCTCACTTTCTGAAGCTATGTTTGCTGTACAAGAAAAATCCTTCTTGTCCCCTCCTCCCCCCAGACCTGCAAAGGGGAGTGTCTGTGCCTCATAGTTACTGTGACAAAGAACAAATGCCCCCAAAAATGTCCCTCTTCATTAACAGCTCCTTGGTACCTTGTAGCAAGGCAAAACCTACCAGACTCAAGTGGGTGTTACTGCAGGTACCAGGACTTCCTGCCTTCCTCTGTCAAATAATAACTTCTGTAAAATGGCATTATAAAGAGGCTTTGAGCCAGTAGGATCCTGGGCTGCTGTTGCTATAACTGTCACTGCAAGAAAGCCTCTACAGCAAAGCATAATTCCCCATCACACACCTCTGCTGTCCTGTTCCCATTAGTGCTATAATGAGCATACAACACAGACACACATCTTGGTTTTCTTTCTCATGTCCCACCACCTAGAGGCAGGTCTTCAGATGATGAGTCCTTTGTGCTCTGTCTATGTTAATAAAGCACGATTTTCCCCTAATCATGATTTCTTCCACACTTCTCATCAGCATCACAAAAGGTCAGAGCTGTCCACCTGGGAGTGGAAAGGTCAGTTCACTTTGGATCTGACACGTGGTATCTTGTAGCTCCTGGAATATAATCAGCTTGCTTCATATTTATTTTGTGTGACTGCAGCGCTATAAAAGAGCGGGGGCTGTTCCAGAGAAATCTTCAGTCTCTTGTAAGGAATGTGCAAGCAAACCCAAGGGAAAATTTGAACTCAAGAGAGAGATACTGAACAGACCTCTCTCTCTGGCAGAGAATGCTGGTTTAGTCATCAAAAATCACAAAGGGAATTTAAATGCCCACTGGTATTTGTTAATTTTAATTAATGGGGATTTCACATAAAAATCCCCCAGGCAGTTGTGATAATTTCAGGAGGCAGGGCTCTGAGGACTGTAAAGATGGACCCACTTGGTGGGATCCTTTCCAGTGCACTAGTCACTAGAAATGGCCCAAAAATACTCTGCACAGTCAGGTGTACATGTATGGCAAAACTATATGGGGAATCAACATATTCTCCAACTTTGGGCAAGCTTTGAGCTTTCACAGTGAGGTTCATGCACACATTTGTTCCTTTGGTAACTTCATAGGCACCATTGCACTGTAGCCATACTGTCAGGGGTAGGGAAGGGAACAGAAAAAGTGACTTCTGCCCTGGGAGAGATGGGAAGCCAGGTAGGAGCTCTCCTTGTTGCTGACTTGACTAGTGCTCAAGGGGACATGCCTTGATGGTTTGATCAGTTGGAGCATATGTCCTTGTTACCTCCAGCAAGGCCTTTCAGGTAACTGTGAAAGATTCCTATTGAAAGTGGGAGTCTCAAGAGTTCTCTGAGACTGATGCTTTTCAGTACAATGCTCAGCTTCTGTTTTTTCTCCTATGGCAGCTTATTTGTCAGCATTCAGTCAGATGGGGATGCACCCCGTGATCACAGAGAAGGAAGTGCTTCCTTGTAGTCATGCAAGCCACAACCTTCCAGTTAAGTAGAGAAGGGTTGCTGCTGTCCTCATTGCTGTCTCACCAGTAGCCCCACACACTGCAAGAGCAGTGTAAGCTGGTCTGACAGCACTTTGCCATAAGATTAGCTGAAGGAAAAAGAAAAAGTAGGTCTTTTAGGTGTCATACACCAGTATCTTCACTCTGAACCATTTTCTTCACTCCTTTGTGCCTTTAGTGATGATCCAGGAGCAGGCATAGGAAATCCCTGAGACATGCTCATGGACACCCCTCCCACCCTGGTCTCCAAAGAAGCAATTCAAACTGGCAGCATCTCTCATCAGAATTGTTAATTCTCCACCACGTGACAGCTTCCTGTAACTCCCAGGCTCACCAGGTGGAGAAGAAGCAAAAAGACTCAATTTAAATACTGCTTCTATTTCTGATGTGCTTTCAATTCTCTGAGAAAGCAACCAAACACTCATGTTCCCTTGCCCTCCTCACTGATCCCTGCACTGTAACAGTCCTTTGCAGCAAAACACCTTTCACACAGGGAGGTGCATGAAGGCAGCTCCAGGACAGGAGCAGTTGGCCCAAGATCCAGCCGTGCTAAAAGGCTCAGTAGCAGCAGGGATGGAAATGGAGCCCCGACATCCATGGCCACATGCCAACCTGCTGCCTCCACAAGGGCCACCCCAGCATGTGAAGATAGAGAAAACCACTCACATACTTCCTCCATTTGGTTTTTCTCAGCCTGGGGCTGCAGTTGCTGTGGGAAGAGCCAGTATCCCTGTATGTCCCTGACAGCCAGCAGTGCTCACCCTCTCACCTGCTGCTACTGAGTCCCTGCAGGGTTATCCATTAGGGCAAAGCCTCTTCCCCACAGAAACATTTTTCACATGTCCAGTGCCCCTTTTGGAAAGGAATTCAGGACATCTGCTTGTTTAGCCCTAATCAGATTTGGATTGTTTTCTCCAACTGACTGTGACAAATGGCTGTCCCCAGTTACCAGACAATTCTCTTTCAACATCAAAGCAGTGTAGGAGGTGAGGGAATCTGGCCCATCCATACCTGGGCACCAGTAAATTGCAAGGAGCTCAGACAAGCCTGTAACCTTAGGCAAGGTGAGTTAGGAGTGAGAGGCTCAACTGTGGCACAGTCGCTGTCCATAGATTTTACAGTCATATTTAAACCTGTCCATCAAAACAGGGCACTCCACTTGTTCCCATCGACTTCCACCCACAGCTTTCCTACTTCAAGTGGTGAGTTGAGATATGGTATTAGTGTGTATTCACTGACTAACCTCACTGTTCCAGCTTCAACTTCCAGAAAATACTGGTTTGTACATTGTTTCCCCCCTCCATGTTCATTTATCATTTCCTCCCCCGGCCCCTCCACCTCAGATCATCGTGAACACAAGCCAGTCTCAGAGCATACACTGTACTGGGTTTGGTACAGACATCTACTCTCAAACAACTTGACAGTCTGTAGTTAAAGGAGAGAAAGCACTTCAGACACTCATATGCACAAGGCCACGTATCAGCTTAGTGTGAAAAGGCACAAATCTGCTTGTTTCCAACCTACAGCACTGTCTTCTGTTCTCAGAGGTCCTTTAAAACCACTTTTGGGTAGAATAAACAAATAAGAAGTTCAATATCCTATGAAGCTCCATTTGCACTCTGTGTGGGGTAAAGTGCTGCAAGACCTAAGACACGACATTTTATAGAGTTGGCAAAAAAGTAAAGATGCTTTTGACAGAAAATTGCAACCTTTCACTGAAAAATCCTCTCAGAAATTTGACGTTTTCTGTCTGCATTTCACAGAAAATAATTTTCTTCCTAGTATTTCCTTTCTGTAGGTTTGGAAATCTGAAACCCCCCCAGATAAAAATCTGAAAAAAGACTGGCAGGGAGGGGTTCAGTCAAAAATATTTCATATGCCATTTTTCAGTGAAAAGTCAACAACCTCTACAGTGCGTCTACCACATGATCTCACAGGCAGACATGAGATTCTCCATGAGATGCACAAACAGAACTGACACTATGGAGATTGGCACCAGTGTTTTCTCCTTTCTGCAGCTTTGCTTTGTATAATATTGTGGACTCAGCCTAGAGTGAAGTCTTGGTCCTAAGCTCCATAGGAACAAGTCTTTCAGTCAAACACAAGGTGAAAGAGTGGCTTAGGAAGAAATATTCAAGGTTAGATACACATTGGGAATGAGCAGGCACTTCAGGAGCATTACCTAGTAGGCATTTGTAAGAGCAGTAAGAGTGTGATCACACAATTTCCATCCCTCCTCCTGTGACTAAAACCCATCCCAAGGAATCCCTGCTCCAGGTCTTGCTGTTTCCAGCCAGACCTCACGGTGATCTGGGTGGTCAGGCTGGTCCCCACCATGCCCAGTCTCAAACTGCACCCATGGGCAGCCATAGTCCTGTGCAAAAAGCAGCATCCAAGTAGTCCTGTAACCATGACAACACTCAGGATCGAAAACACACACTTTTCAATTCCTTGTAGTAAAAAGGAAATATCAATATCAATAAAGGATTGAAGCCACTTTCTGTACGTTCCTCATAAGAAAGTCCTTGGGAATATCCCAGCTCTTCTCTATATGAAAATAAAGGAGGCAGAGTCCATATCCAGTATTGCCTGCTTCAAGGTCAGTTACTCCTCTACTCTTTTTTCTAGCTTAGATGATGTATCTGAATTTCTTTTGCATCTGTGCATTTTAATGATCATCTTAATGCCTCAGATAGGTTGTTTTTTCCTCTTTCCTTTTTCTTTCTTTGCATCCCCCATCTTCCTCCTAAAGTGAAGCACTCTGTATAAGTGACAGTCATTTCTCCTGAGCACACAATGACTGTGATTTGAATGTCAGCCCTGCAAGCATGATTCAATGCGGGATTCACTTTTTACATTCCCCAGCTGCAAAAGAAGTTGCACAGTTCCATTGGTTTGCCATGCTGATGATAATAAACCCCCTCCAAGTCACTATGGCAACGAGGCTAATTAGAAATGGGCTAATGTTGGGGTTGATCCTTTCAAATTTCTCTAGTCTAGGCTGCAACCAGATGGTTAAATCGTTAAAGGACTCAGAACTTCCTGGTTTAAGAGAAAATACAAGAGAAAAGAGTCAGCCACTGCTTGTCGAGAAATAGGACCTGAATCTTTTTGCTTTTACACCAAATGTGCTTGTATGGATTCTGGCTGGTTTGGAGAACCACAAAAGAGTGCCAGAAGAGTGCTGCCTTGGCAGAGAGCTCTCCAATCTGCGAGGAGATTCCAGCTGAGTTTTCTGAGCAAGCCACAGCACAGCCAATAGCTCCAGGATGCCCAGCACCACCTTCATTTGAAAGGTCTACAAATCAGTCTGGAATAAAAACATCCCTTTTCTCCTTCTACTGTTTCTCATAACAACGATGAAAAGGATTCTCACAGAGCAAATCCACAGAGAAAATATGTGTAAGAGGGCAAAAAGCACAGGACTTCACTGAAATGCCAGTCAGCCTGGGAGAGCTTCGTAAGAGGCTTTCAAAGCACCTTGGTAGAAGATCTTGTCAAGTGTTGCTGCTCTGTCTTTAACAACAGCAGGAGCATCACATAACACTCAAGGAGATGGCAGAGTTATTAGGGCTCTCCTCATCACTGCTGGCTTTGCCTTAGTCAGGATCAGGAAAGCAGACAAGGGTGAAATGGCTACAGAACAGAGAGCTAATAATCTCTGTTAAGGGGGCCTTTAATGAACTTGTGCTGAATGGGGCTGACACAAAGTGAAAATACTGGGAAAAAAATGTTTGACCAGTCAATATCTTTTGCATGTCTCTTCTGGTCCAATCCTTCTGCTGGGTTATGCCAAGATTACCACTGATCCCAGCTTTGTGCAGGACCCTGGCATGACAATGGGCAGGATCTTGTGCTCATGTTTAATCTGCATTACATAAGGGTGATGCAAAGATAAATTCAGGTCTGGTGGTGGCTGGAGCTAAATAAATAGAGACTTTGCACCTATTACTCCTATTCTTGTCAGGCTTTTAGGTAAGATTCAAATTGTAGTACTGCCAGTTCTACACTCTTTTCAACAACAATAGAATGTGCTGAGGTTTGATTTCCTTTAAAAATATATTTTAAAGAAGGAAAACAATGAAATTACAGCTCATATTTCCTATAAAGGTGCTGAAACTTTAGGTAAGAAAAAGAAACTTCATAGTTTTTAAGTGTTTCATTTGAAAGGCAGAGACTGCAGTTTTACAACAACAGAACATCTTTCTTCAGAAAGAGAGCTATTATTGCCATAAATGCTAGTGGAATTTCAGAGGAATTTTAGCAAATGTATCAAAATATACATTTAAGTTCCACTCTACCTCCCCAACCCGGTCAATGCCAGATTTCTATCTGATAGGAGAAGCAGAAAACTGTTTTGGTCCATGCTATGGGGATGTGCATACATACTCACTTTACAGAGAAATGCTGTGTCTGAAGTGGTTCTTCTACATTGTGTTCAAAAATTCATCTTTTTCTAATGGAAGAGAGAAACTGCATTTTAAAACTGGAATAAAGAGAGTTGGTTATTCCGTGGTCCAGGCAGAAATTAACAAACACCTTTCCAAACTAAAATTACAAGTAAAATTTGCAAAGTAGCCACTGAATTGGGTTCAGACTTGAGAGGATAGTTGATCACAGACAGTCAAGCAAGCACATCTGAAGATGCCACCAGCCCTCACCCAGGTCATGATTGTAGACTTAATCCATTACAATGCAATAGAAAATGGATTCACTTACACCACTGCTGAAAAAGGACTAAAAGGGAGCAGGCAGTCATTTCTGACAGTTGAGCTGAAGGCACTGTAGCTTCTTGAGGTGCTGTGACCCCAGTGTTTGACAGCAGAGGCTTCCCCTGGGGGAGAGCTAGGACTTTACTTTTTATTATGCTGCTCCCTAACACCTCAGTCAGGTCAATTTTCTCTCTTCTTTTCCCACTCTTTTCATCATTTTATAGTGGCATAGGAGTAGTAGCCACCTCCTACAAATTGCTCTACAAACCCTAGCACCTTGGGGCCTCTAGGTGCTACTGTAATACAAATAATAAATGCAGGACCTGAGTTTCTTGGCGACACAGAAACTTGAAACAGTGAGTTGAATCTATTTTCCCACCCTACAGAAATGTATTTTTTGCAGTATGGCTCCCTCCTCTTTCTCCAGCACTGCTTCCCAATACGCTCCTAGGCAGTGGGAAGAGCCAGGCAGGCAAGACCTCTCCCACCCACGAGTGATACAGCAAGATGTGTGCAGCTGCAGCTGTCAAACATCAAGAGAAATCATTAAAAATCCAACACATCCACACTATGCCTGTTACTGAATATCCTTTAGGGCTTATTGTTCTAGCGAGCCTGCTGTGACTGGATCTTTTGGATGTTAGATTTTCGTCGAGATGCAACTGGCTCTGTAGAAATTGTGAAGCCTTGAAGCCACTGCTCAGGTCTGACTACAGCTTTTGGCTCCTTCAGTCTTCTACACATTTGCTGAAAATGTGTAGGTCATTGCAGAGCATTTTTTTGTTGGACTTTTGAACTGCTGGCTCTTGCTATAGTGTACCCCAAAGGGAAGCTGCTGAGTGTGGTTGAGCAGTGAACACAGGAACAGAACAGCAAATCTGTGATCTGGCTCCTGAATAGGAAATTCCTGAGCAAAAGCACTACATTAACTAGTGGTTCTTCCTCTGTCTCTCCCCTTTGCATCCAGGCAGGAGTAGAGAGACTACTTTTAGGTAGATCTAAGGTGGCTAAATCAGGGAATCAATTGTTTTTTCACCACCCAGAAAAAGCAAAGAGCAAATCAAAGCTGTGGCCTGGACTGCCCTGGTTGAAACATTATGCACAGGATCAGGAAATGTAAATATGTTTTTCCCTGCATAAGAGAAAATTACAGGCAGACTCAATCCCTTGAGTGTTTCTAAAGGCTCCTCTTTTGCATCCATGGGGAACAGGAGGGGTGCAAAGGATTTTCCTCCCTGTGCCCCTGAAGCAGCCAAGGGTGGTAAGGAATGCAGAGCAGCACAGACATGAAGAAACCTCAACCATCCTCCTGCCTGCTTGGACAAAAATAGGCCACAAAAGGGGCAACCTGCTATCACCCAGGGCTATTTGAGTCAGGGGGCACTTCCCTGGGAAAATAACATTAGATATCTGCTTTGTGCAGAATGAAATTTGAAGAAAGATTAATTTAAAGTTAAAAAATTATTTTACTACTAACAGTCAACCTATTTTCAGGTTCAGAGGGAACTCCAACATCTCTGTAGTTACCTATGACTCAAGGGTTAAGAAAAATTTATCAGAACAATCACATTTTTAAATGTGATTTAAAATAGCCCTTCATTTTCTACTCCTCTCAACAGGCTACTTCGTTTCCTTTCTGGCAGGTATAGTTTGCATGTGAAATTGAAAGCAGAATTGCTTTTAAAAAAAAAAGTAATAAAGAGAGTTGTCATCCCTAAGCCACAGTGCTCTGCCCACTCAGGAACAGTGTGCTCCTGCCAGGCTGTGCTCTCTCAGGGCCTCTTTCAGCTAATGTGCCACCTGATGAACGTGAGAGATTGATGTACCCTGCCCAGAGACAGAGAGAGCATAGGGAACCTCATTTAGAAATTGCAGTGTCTGCTCGTTCCCCCATCGTGTTTCCTCGCCTTTTGATGGGCTGTGCTCTCAGAAGAGGCTCAGGTGCCATGGGACAAAGGGCTGATACTGGGGACAAGCAGCAGAATTTAAAGAATTTAACCAACTATGCTTTCTAAAGGAAACTACGGGGCAGCATCCCCAAGCCATGACTTCATCTCCTGCTGCCTCCAGGGCACAGTCTTTCTCCTCCTGAGCCAGATGGGAGGCCCTGGGGGCAGCTTTGACTCCCATGCTGCATCCAGTGCCTTGCACAGCACCCCACACCCTGGGATGCTGTGCCCTGCAGAGCTACCACACCCCCATCAGAAAGGACAGGAGCATCCCACACTTCAGCAAGGAACCCCTGCACTACAACAAAATGCCTTTTCTTAGACAACAGAATTAATCTTTGAAAAGGCATACAGTATTTACCAGGAGATTACTAGGGATGCAAACATTTGCTATGTGTCTGTGCTTTAACCAGGTGTATTTTTAATATTCAGCCACATGAGCTTCAGGAACCAACGCTGGCTGTGAAGATAAAAACTAAATGACAGCCCCTTCCACATCTGCCCAGCTGTGTGGGACGTGGAAACACTGGTACACAAAAGCTTATTTTCAGTAAGCCAGAGTGCAAATGACTGAGGAAGACTTTGACACACTGCTTTCTTAATGCTTTTGATCAGGTGTGTTTTAAAAAGTTGTGACTCAGGGCTCCAGGCTCTCTCTCTCTCTCTGCTGCTGAAGTAATACCACTGGAATCAACAATTATAATCTCTCATGAGTCTGTGGCCATTAAAGATTAAAAAGCTTGATTTTGAAATCTATGGATTTCCTGAGGGAACCGAGAACAGAGCCTGTGCTGCAGTCCCAGGCTGTTGCTGCCTGGACTCTGTGCTGGGTTTACTGCTTTTTTCCTGCCCTGTCCAGTGCACAGTGAGACACAGGAACACAGAGTCATCTTGCAGCCTTGCCATCCCTGCTGAGCTGCACTTGGTCCTGCCCTTCCCTGCAGATCTTCTTTACACAAGACCAACATCATGAGGTGTTTTTGAAGGAGACAGATTACCCCTGCCAGGATTTCTTGTCTACTATCAGCCATCATGTCAATTGGGACACTGGGTCAAAACTCACAAATGTAGCCCACATGGAATAAAAACTTCTTGACCTGGCATTTGATTCTCTCCCTTACATTGTTCTGTTTGCCTTTGAGAAATCCACTATGAAACTCAGAAGTGTGTTAAGACAAGCTATAACTACTGGGCATAATGTTGACTTTAACAAATAGATTCATTAACTTGTGTATTTTTATGGTGTGTGATGCCGTAACTTAGCCTGGGACCATAATTTTTTATAATCTCCTGTTAAACAAAGTCAACTAACAAGGCTCTTTCTTCCTTGAAATTCTTTCTTTGTCTAAGAATATATCCCATCATCCAGAATTTATTTTGCACTCTCTGCAGCAGAACGAAGCATAATGGGTCCATTTGCCATAATGCTGCATTAGTTAATGATCATTTATGCTGACTTGTTACCCATTAGATTCTAAGTAAAACTTGCACTGAGTACAAATATCACCCTGAAACATCAATTCCCAGCTCGGCATCTTGGTCTTTCCCCCTGTTCATGATATGGATGGACAATGCTGAAAAATTTCTTGGAAGAAGGTTCCTGTCATGTTCCTGAAGTGCATCTCTTGCCCCGTATAGAAAACTTCCTTCCTTCACAGAGTAGGGGACATGGTACCATCTGAAGTATTCTGGGTCATGAGTTGCTACTACAACTTTGCACCTACTCTAGCCCAGTGTCACCACAATGTTTTCAGGACTTGAAATTACAACAGAATTTCTTAAAAATTTTTTGTTTTCCACTCTCAACATTATGCAGACTCTTTTCATCCCTTCTCATGCAGCCCCATCTGTAAAACAATGAACACAAGCACTGGTTCAGGACCATCAACACTCCTGCAGAGTCCAAGCACATTTGTGACATCCGTGTAAATCCACAGGACTAGAAAAAGTGGATAATCCACGTGCCTTGCAAGCAAAAGACCCTGGAAAATAGAAAAATTCAGACTTTGCAAATGGAAAACACAGTCTGACGGAAGGTGGGCTTCTATGACTGCCAATTTTAAGAATATAATGCTAAAACATTATAAAAAATCCCACAGCTTTTCCAAAGTTTCATGAATACTTGAAAACATAGTTTACATCTCTTAATATATTTTTTCTCATAATCTTTGAGCTATGAAGGAATCAGAGGTGAAGGCAAACCACCAGCTAAAAATACCCAGTGCCTTTTGTTGCATTATTTTTTATAAAGTACCTACTGTTACATAAATAACTATTTGTGATTTAAGAATGAAAGGCTGTCACGGTTACACTGTCACAGGAAAGGGCTACATTGGACATTATCTTCAATCTGAGGTCTGAAAGACCTAACTAAAACAAAAAGGATAAAGAAAGGAAGGGAAAAGCTTTCAAACCAGATGTTTGCTTTGAAATCTCATGGTGATCTTCAAATTATCCCACTTTCACTCAAGGAATTGTAGAGGATTAGAATTCACTTTGCTGAAGCTGGAAATTTTGCAAGAACTTGCGTGGTACTGACAAGTCTTTTCAGGAGTAAAGGAGTCTCATCTTTTGTGTTTTAGCACTAAGGAGGAGTCTGGGTCCTTTCCACCACTTCCTGTACACTCAGCATCAGACAGCACCATGTGCTGCCCACGGCATTCACACCATCAGCCTTCACAGAGAATTGTAGCTCCTGGTCTCTGTCTGGCAACCAAGTCTGCTTTGTAGACTGCACATGATGGCACCAGTTAGTCAAACAACTGCATTCATCAAGCCTAAGTGATTTTACTGGGATTCTTCAAGAAGAAAGTGACTTTTTCTAAGACCAAGGTGATATAAGTCAATGACATCCCAGAGACACTATCATTTTACTGCTTGTTTGTCCAGAAGGAAAAGAATTTTATTTTTTTTTTTTTTTTTTTTTTTTTTTTTTTTTTTTTTTTTTTTTTTTAGTATCAACTGCATGTTTTTTTTATTTTTAAGGCCACAGTTTTGTATGTCTTGCTTCTGGAAACTAGGTAGGCTTGAATTTCTATATTGGTGACAGTAACACTGTATGTACCACAATAATTTTGAAATAATGCTTCATGAGGACTACTTTGGACTGCACAAGGTAGCTATTGTTGATTAAATAGTAATAGACTTAAAAAGCATATTAAATGAGGACTTATGAGCAAATAAACAGCAATGTCATTTATTAAAAATTGTTGCATAGTTACTATGTCATGACTATTCTTCAATAATCAATTATTACCTTTAAGATGCAATACCTGAATACTATGAACACAGAACAGTTGGTTTCAGAGTGCTGTCATTTAAACCATGGGAAAGCTATTATTATAAACATGAATCCTTTGTACTGTGTTGTAGGATTTTACTTGTTTGTTGCTGTTTACCACTGATGAGGAAATAGGTGGCTGTAGAAGTTGATTAGGAACTGCAGCTTCTTTCTCCCATGTTATGACTCACAAAAAAAAAGTCAAACAAAGCCCACTGCAGTGGGAAGGCTGCTGACTGCAGATACTCATGTCAGGTCCTGGACAGAAATAATTAACAATCCTATCCTCCTGTTGCTTCTCAGGCACTGAAGTCCCTTCAATTCATCTTCCTCTACAGCCAGAGAGGAAGGAGAGCTGAATGAGCAGAGAAAGACAAACCTCTTCCATAACAATATTTTCCTACAAGGGAGGGAAGAGGGCAAATGGGGCTGGTCCTGCTGAAAAGCAGCAGCGAAATTCCAGCTGTGACCTGTTGGGTAGAGCCAAGGTCAGAACTGACATAGTGAGGCTGAGATCTGTCACACAGGGGAAACCAAAGAGTAGAAATTTCCCTTACACAGGAGTGAAGAGAGGACAAAAATAGACAAATCAAGGACATTGCAAGGAAAGTACGAGGTTTAAGTGAAGATAACACGAAGTGGGACTCAGAATTGTCTCATTACAAGCAAGAATGTGGAGACAAGCCCCTGCAGTTGACTTAAGATGGAAGTAAATGTCTACAAGAGCAGTAGATGACATACCTCTTATGCAAGAAGAATAATACAACTGCTCTACAAAATCACCAGCCTTAGGGCATGGACATCCAAGAAATCTATCAAGGGAATTTACTTCCCTATATTGCCTATATAGAAACAAAGGAAACCAGGTTTTGCTAACAACAGGCCTGCTACTGTAATCTCAGTAACATTCCAGGCTCTAAAACAAACTCCAAAATTGTACTTACAGTCACAGGCTTCATTAGGAAATAGGTTGATATGTAATATGGATTTACCAAGGATATCTCACACCAGCCTAGCCTGACCCACTTCATTATTTCCCCAATACCAATTTCAGATCTGGAGAGATGAAAAAGGCTGACGTACAACTTCTCTGGACTTGGAGAAGTTAAAATGAAGTCAGATGAATACCCACAGGGTTTAAATTTTTTTCCTTTAATCCTTCCATAATGCTAAGCTGTCTGCTGTACAGCAGAAACCTGTCTAATACTGATTTTCAGTGCACATGTATCTATTTCTGTAACAGATAACCATGAAAATACAGGGAGGAGAGAAGGTGCTCTGCTACTATGCAATGTGTTTTGGATCCATGCCTGTAAAATGTATTCATTTATCAGACTTTCTTCTTGAACAGGTCAATGCTTGCTTTATCAGGGATTTATTTGGACAGACCTTTGATGTATTTCTTAGACCTGTGCAACCAGTAAACCAGAAACCTTTACTTTTAAAGGATTAGCCCCTTCCATTGTCCCGCTTTTCTGGGAGTGTTCTGGGTTTTACTGTTCTTCCTGGTGTTTTCCTTGCTTTGGCTTTACATGGTGATATACATAACAGTCTGGACCTTCTGTCTACCCCTCAGGAGTCCTTTGCAAGCCTGGCTGAGAACAGTCCTTCTCCCACTGCAGGGGTGAGAGGTGACCAGATGGGCACATCCTCACCAAGATCTTTGATATTCCACCAGTGGCTGGTTCTGATTTACCTTACATTTATAAAAGGCCATTCCCACCATAAAACTGCATTTTAGAGACCTGGTAGCAATAAAACTTCAGGGGAAATGGGTGGGAATTACAACAAACCTCTGATCTTAGCAGCAGGTCAGCACGCACATGGGGTTTCACAGGCATTGCCCCACTGCACCTCATTTGTGCTCTGAGAACAATTTGGGATTAAATAGTTACATGAGCCAATGCAGCAAATGCTCATATCAGGCCTGACACTGAACAGGACAGTGTTTACATACAGTAGATGGCAAAAGGGCATCAGTTTTTTCTAGCCAACATCTATCAGTGCTGCAGCTTCTGCACTGGTTATTGCACCTCCTGGATGGCTGCACTGAGCATCATACATGGATTCTCATCTCAAAATTAGTTCTTCTTTAGTTTAGTGACCAATTATTTCTTGGGTAATATCAGACAGTGGGTGCTCATATGAAATCAGTGCCATCCACGGTGACCACAACAGCAGCAAGCCCAAGACAAAGTCAAATTTGGTCTCTAATCCAAATGGACCTCCCTTCCTTGTGGTTACTGCACTTCTCTAATCTCTCAGTAAAACCCTATTTTACCCTCTAAGTTGAGAAGTGAAATTTTACCATATCTGAGGTGAAGCTTCCCAGAGCTTCTAGAAGGAGATTAAATGCTGAATATCATCCATCTGAGCTTAGCCTACAGCTATTTACATGATCACATAGCAGTCATGGTGTAAATTCCTGGAGAGGAACTGTAATGTATAGCTCTAGATTTGGGCTATCACAAGGGCTGTGAACTGAAATTCCATTTTATTCTCTAGTCTATTACTGCAGTGTTCATGGAGATACATTCACACTATCTTTCATCAAAAATAGGCTAAGCCTTTCTACAAAATAATGTGTGCATTAGAGAAACATGATTACTTTAAGTACAACTAATGGTCAGCTGGCTCTTCACACAGCAACCATTTAATGATGCTGAGTAGCTTTACATGAGGCTGATGGACACAAGTTGCCACTTTACTTTCAAATACATAATGGATCATCTCATTGAAGGGCTATATAAGCTAGCACCTCATTTTTAAAATGGGCTATAGAAGCCTGTCCAATGTTTTCAACACAATCAAAGACAAAATGCAGAAAATTAGACTGAAGAAGAGAAATGGAGTGGGAAAAGGTTGGGAAAGCACAACATCAGCAAAGAAGTTGGGATCCCTACTGGCTCATCTGTTCCTGAGAGGCAGCTGTGGTTCAGTGTGGAGGTGGGAGCACAGAAACCAGGCAGAGATGTGTGCTTTTCTATTTCTCTGTTCTTTTTTAACACCGAGAAAACAGACTTGCCAGGAAACAAAGAGCCCAGTGAGAAGCTCTCCTGCTCAAGGTCAAACCAAATAAAAAGACAATGGCCATGAGGGCAAGGAGTCCACAGGCTTTCAAGCAAGAAGGGGAGCACACAGGACCAACTCTGCAATCCCCAGCAAGGTTCTGTTATTGGCCCATATGATCCCTGGCCCATGTTCTTTCTCTCAACAACCAGTCCTAAAACTTGAGATGTCTCCCATCATTCTCTTTATCTTCAAAGATGGAAAACTGGGGATTTTCAGAAGTCAGAATTAAGGGTTCATTGAAACTCAGCTACACCAGACCTCAAGTGTAATCCAGCCAGATATAATTTCCTCCTCATCTCTGGAATGAGGGAAAAAACAGGAAGGGAGATGGGAGAAGAAAAAAGTCAGAGGAAAGGAAATGGCAAATCATTGTCTGATAAAAAGCTTTCCTTTTTTTTTTTTATGATAGATTTGAATTTTAAAAGAAAACTCAAAATTATTATGATTTGGGGATTACTTTCATAATTTACAGAAGCAATGAGATGGGAAGGGAAAGGTAATTAAATACCTATTCTTTTCCAACAATTACTTTACAAAGCATCTCCGCTACAGTCACTCAGAGTGGGCTCTTAGAGATTAAAAAGCCCTACGTGAAAGGTGAAACAAATTGCTGCAATAATGTAGGCCCAGAAGGAATTTCAAAAGGAAAAAAAAGCAGAAAAGTGACACTTGAGAGCTTATGAAAGCAAAAGTTCACCCTAAATCCATGCAAGAGCCTGAAATGAAATTGCAGGCATTATCCCATTTTGATTAAATTTTGTTGAGTTCAGATTCTATTTGTCACTAGTCAAATGAATCATGTTTGATAGGAGCCCACTAGGCTTAGAGAGGAGTCTTCCAGCCAGCAGCAAACAGTGCCAGCTCCTCTGGCATTTTAAGAAATCTTTGTGTAAAACCTTGGTCTCTCAGCCTGTAAGGAGAATTGAAACTTCTGAGGTTAAGATGCCACCCTGAGAAGTATGCTGTAACTAATAATTTGGCTAATTTGTTTTAAAAGAACAAAAAAAAAAAAAGGCATTGCACTTAGTTTCTGGATTCTTTGCTACTTGGAAAAAATTAGTACCAATTAGCTACCTAGACATATGCTGGCTAACCTCACTGATCTCCTGAGGCCAGCTTGGGCATACTCAGAATGGCTGTATTTCTTTACTGAGCATAAAATAATATTTTGCTCAGTTCCTTTGCATCACAGCTGCAAAGCAATGCCATACATTTGATGTTTTGTTCTCAGTTTATGGATCTACATCAATGCCTGTGGATCTCATCTGATACCTCATTCAGGGCATGACAAGAGTCCCCAGCTCTTTGCATCAGCTTTTCACGTGGCTAAAGCTGGTGAAAAGCTCTATATCAGTCAATCACCAGTAACTGAGAGTTCAGAAAATTCTTTATGATTGTATTAAGGCAGGAAGCAAGCAGGGCTGTAAGTAACTCTAAAGGTTGCTCTTTCACTCCAGTGCAGCCAAAACCCAGAGCAGAACAGCAGTAAATACGAAATGGTGAAGAACCACAGACAGTACAGCAGGTTTTGATGCAGCATATTGTGGCCAGTGGAGAATGTGATAATTACAGCAGTGCCAACTCCTGTCCTTAAAGATGCACAAGAAAATAAAATAGATTCTTCTCCTATTTCCCACAGTCCTGCCCTTGCCTCTGAAAAGAGCTGGCTCACAGTCAGAAAATAAAGTGTACTTCTTCAGCTGCTTGTCATCTCTTAGGTGGCAAAATGCAGTACTTTGGCTGAGAATGGGTCTGTACTGATGACTAAGCTAAAAAGTTCAGTGAAGATGGAGAACTTTTAGAGTGAGAGAATGTTCTCCTTCACTCGGTGCAAACAAGAAATGGTGGAAACCAATATTTTCAATCACTGAGAATGGCTGAAGGTCAAGGCATGTTTCTGGGAATCTCATTTAGATATACTGTTATCGGGAGATTTTTAGACTTCTTTTTTTTGTGATTTCATTTATTTTTCTTTCTGATACCAGATGGAAGGAAGTGAAGTACAGATATCTGCCTAAAGCAAAGCACATTTAGGTATACTAAAATAGACCTAAGCAATCTTTCAGTTACATTTCTGCAAATGTCCAGTCTCTAGCTAAGGTGGCCACTTCACCTTGCATTCACCATACTGCTACACAGCAGGACAACACAAATCCCATGGATTTAGATTCCAGTACACCTCTGCATTGTCACCTACAAAATTCAGACCGACCTACAATTAGGGCTAGCTTTGCTAACTAAGGTTTTAGCCCAAAGCCCATTTAAATTGCCCTTAGTTTTTGCAATAACCTGTACTCCCAGTCTCTAGTCATTCATTGTTCTCTGAATTTCATATTTGCTTCCTGTCTTTCCCCCTGGCCAGTGCTGCAGATACTCCCAGCTTCCAACAGTGCCATCTCTGGGAGTTTTTGCTTGCTTTGCTTATACTTCCATATACATATATATATCTCCTTGTCTTTCTGCTGCATGAAATGCTTCTTAAAGTCATGCAGAAATATGTACCTATTTCAGCCTCCCCTGCCCCAGCACAGCCAGCACCACACAGCTCCTGTGAATCAGCAGAGATCAGTGCAGACCTTGCTATGGCAACACTTCAGGGGGGCTTTGAAGGAACTTCTGTGACTCCATGCTGGGTCTCATATTGTCATTCAGGTCCCCTGGTGAACCTTTCAGTGACATTAAATGGCAATTATACATTAAAAGAGCCGCATCCACCACGTTCTTTAATAGTTCTGAGAGGATCAGAGGCAGCTGATTTCTTAAGGAACAAGTACTGCCTGGTACTTTCTGATTTGCTCATCCATGCCTTTAAATACAGCTGATATTTTTGTTTTCACCTAAATTTAAACGTTCTCTGATCCATGAGCAGGAGACTCTTAAAAGCAGCAACAGACAGAACATTTTGTCTTTTTTCAGGGATATGCCATATAAGCTGAAACATCTTTTCCAAATAGTTGTCTAATGCACAGAGATACCAGATACATTAGCAAGAAAGATGTAATTAATGCTTAAAGCTGGTAAAAAGCATTAGATGCTGCTTAAACAGACCACAGTTATGGTGGCCATATGATTTCTGGAAGGAGTTCAGATCTTGACTAGTACTGATAAATATCTACCTGCATAGATGGATCAGAGGCTCTTACTCTGATATCAGGGCATTTTGCTGATGTCTGAGAAAATCAGAATAAAGGGCATCTGGTTTGAAGTAGAGAAGGCTAGTGCCAGAAATTTTGCAATAGTCCTTTTGAGCTTTGTAGTTCATTTCTCCACTGGCTCAAGCAAGCCCAGAGCTGATATTTCTCAGAGCATGCTGCAGGGCTTACAGTCATTTCAAAACTCTGTGTGTACACTATATTCTTGAGTTAAGAAAACCTTCATGAGGAGTTTTTAAGTCTTGGTACACACTAGGTGCTAATATTATACAGTTAAAATAGCAGTAAATTTCCATTTCACAAAATACCTGGAAGCTTACTATCTGGATGTAGATATAAAACACTGAGTAGCAGTGTGGAGCAGAAAGATGCCCCTTTGGTAACCCTTTTACTCTCCTCCCTTGGCCTGAAATCAGCGTGGTTGCTGTTCTGGGGTAGGCGTAAAAGAAATGCCATCCAAAGAAGCAGAGCCAAGTGTTTGGTTTGGATGCTCAGGCAGAACGTGTCACATCTGAGCTATGTTGCTCTAATTACTAGCTTTGTTCCCTCAACTTATGTGCCTTTTGCAGCAAACAAATGATATGTCACTAATCAGTGAGGCAGTGACAAGAGAGACCTGATACAGCTGTGCTCAGTGGTTTGGTGGATGATGCATTCTCTCCTGAGGCTTGGTTGTTGATATTTCTTGTTTTAGTGAGGGCAAGAGCAACTTTGATATTCCTCAGTGTGAACCCTTTCTTTCATCATGGTGTCTCAGGCAAACGGCAGATACGACCCACATTAGGGCTAATTAAAATCAATTAAATCATTCTGATAGAAGCTACAGAAGAACAGACTGGAGAAGAGAACTGAGATTCTCTCAAAGAGCAGAGGATCTGGTGTGTAACACTGAGGAGAAGTGCATGGAGTCGTTTTGCTACGTTTGATACTAGTACTAAAGAGAGTATCACAGTGGTATCTGGGCAGCATCCTCCGCTGCGCCCACTTCCCACACTTCCTCGCACGCCTCGTCACACACCATTCCTCAATACCATCTGCTGGGTCCCCCACAGGATGCCTTGCCACCAGCTGCTCAGCAGAAGGTAGGACAACCCAAGAAATGAGGACACTGGGTCTCAGCCTGACCTTAATAAATGCTCCTATGGAACCCCAGTTTCCTCCAGAAAAAGGGAGCTGACGACCCACTCACCCCATACACCACCCTGAGATCCACAACAATTCCTCCCACAGACACCTCTCAGGATGTTTCACGTGCTCCATACAGCTCCCAGAGTCAGAGTGGGAGAAGGCAAACCCTCTGTGAGCATCCAAAACCACACAGAGATGGGAGAAAAGCTAGAATTTGAGTTCTGCTTACGTGGCACACTCAAGCATCAGGTACAGGAACCTCTACTAGGTGCTGACACACTTGACTTGCTCCTGGACTCTGAAAGTGGTTTCTCTGTGTTATCAAGGTGCTTTGTTAAATGGCAATTATACATTAGAGAAATAGACTATGAGAGCCTCTGCAGTGCCCTCACTAACATCATCATACATTTTTGGGTATTCAGAGCCAGCTTGGGTATCCCCTGTAACTGCACTGAGCTATATAGGTAGATTTTGTTCATGATTTTACTGGCAGAAAATACCTCCATCTAGATTGTGGGGCCTACATGGGTTTTGTTCACATCATTCTTGGCAAGAAACTCCTCTTCTAACACTGACAACAACCTTCCTGTATGAAGAAGCCAGATGCACTTTCAGTCAGCTCTCTCCACCCATACTAAGAGTAGCCTTGAAGCTTCCAGGCTTACAAGAGGATCTCCATCTTTGCTGACCTTTGGGAATAATCTGAAACACAAGCTTCCCTCCCACCTCTTCAAAAAGCCAGCAATCTGAAGGAGCAGGAGCTATTAAGCACTTCTTTGTAAGAACTTGCACTATGATTCTGGGGCTGTGGAGCAGAATTCGAGTGTATAATACACATTTCTGGTAGAAGGAACAGCCTTGTCAGAGAAGCCACTTTTTTAAGCAGAGAAGTTCTGTAACTCACAGCTGCACTTGTCAGTGCTTTGCAGCATATGGCTCAGGGCAATCAACAAGGAAAACCTGGACAATTTTCTATTCAGCCACTTGCTACGTGGTCAGTATCCCATTCTCCAGAGATCAGGTCATGAAACATTCATCACCAAAGCCAAAGTCTTCACAGCAGCCCCATTCACTGCAACACTAAGCAAATGATGTGTCCTTGTCCACCCTGAGTTTTAATGGACTGTCTATCTGAGTGTTTTAGATAAAAATCCCCTGGGATAATTGAAGGGCTGAGTGAATCTGACACAAACACAGCCAAAGCCTTTTACACAGCCTTATTGTTCTCCATGCAGTAACAAAAATAAAACCAGAAATTGGCTTTATTCATGAAGTATTTGGTCCCTCCTAGCTGCCAGTAAATTGTTAAAAAAGCACCAATGTTATCTACAGAGTTCTGAAAGTAGGATAAGGACCAGAACTTTAGTAACCATAAGTAAGGACAATTTATGGTAGGCTTGTAATTTATTTCCACTTCTTTTCTGCCCTTTTAAACCTCCATTTACAAGGCAGAAAATCCTCCCTGAGAGCTGTTTCAGGTGCTGGACACCTCCTTATCCCAGATTCATCTATGAGCCACTGAACCAGAGAAGTAGCTTTGGGGGTTATGCAGGACCTCGAGGAATTGCTCATCCCTGAGGGTGCCTTCCCCTTCCTCTGAGGGATATTTGACAAGTGTACTTGCAGCATCCTAGATAGTACATAGTTCTGCTGCTCTTTGTCTGATTCACCAGGTTTGGCATCAATCCTCCTGTCTTTGTGCACAAAGAGACAAAGTTTGAAGTCCTCTATCATAAAACAAAACACATCTCCAGAAGGTAATTAACCCCTACAAATATTGGAACCTCCTTCTGAGAGCATTATCATTGTCACCTATAAAGTCCAGGGGTACAACTCCCATCTCTGGTGTTTTGGTTTAATATATAAGTAAGATAACAACAAATTCAAGCCTTTGGAATCATGTTCCTGCTTAGGGCAAATTTGAAATTATGAAAAGTGCTCTACAAATCTGCTGAATGGACATATCTGTATGGGTCATCCAGGTACAAAGTGTGCAGTCCCCAAAAGTCTGTGCTTGTGTTTCTTCCAAATATTTTTTTCATGAGCTTCTGTCCTTCCTCTGAGATTTGGAGTAAAATCCACTTTTCCTGTGCAATCAGGCAGGCAGGTTTCTGTGGAAGGAATGCATGGCTGCATTGCAGAATTAAAATCCGTTCACCTCATCGAGTCTGAGCACATTGCAGCTGTGCCACCAGGTTGCACAAACAACTGCTGTTTTCCTGGTCTGCCCCCCCAGTATGAACTCTGCTGCAAAGACCCTGGATTTACAAGGTAAGAGTTTCTTCCCCCTCTCAGAGTGTTTTTGTGTAAGGGTCTGGAGAAGCCCTCATTTCGCCTCTGGGGGCTCCTGTATCAACATGTACTTCAAAACTTTTCTGTAATAAATTCTGCAGAAAGAATCCAAATGTCAGACAGCCAGTGCTGCTGGCTGTCTGACCTGAAATTGCAGCCTGAATCTGGCTAAGGGGCTGTGGGTTTCCCAGTCCTGTTCCAATCCACCCCCTGCCTTCACCTCCAGCTCAGCCTTTCCTCACAGTCTGGAAATTAGCAGAGCAATTAGATAAAATAAAACACCTAGATGCTGTCCCAGCACATTGGTTTGGGTTTTTTTCACAGAACCATATGTAATGGACACAACCTTTGTCCTAGATTTTACTGTCAAAACCCAGGATATTTCCACTAGGTTCTTGCTTTTTAACCCATAGCTGCCAATAAATAAGTGTGGCCAGGGGTATGTGGTTGTCACACAGGTATAACCGTAATGAACACACACAGAAACTAAATGGTACCTATCATGAATGTCAAAGTTAATCCTGAAGTAGTATTATCCCATTAGACACCACCTAAATACTACAGTGATCAAAAAGAATTTTCCTCTGTGTTCAGCGATCCTCATTTGGAGAAGAAAATAGACTTCATATTTTTACTGGTGATTCTGATGGTAACAAGCACATTTGTCAGGACAGTAGGAGGAGACTTTATGCCCTGCTTGACAATTCTACTGAAGAATTATCACCTTTGATTTCTGGCGTAAACTGCTGCAACGACACATTTAAATGAAAAACCGACCCAATACAGTAATAATGTGATAACTGTTCGTTGGTCTCAATGGGAAACAAGTTCCTCTGTCACTTCTGTGTCTATTCTGTTCTTTCCTGGGCTGACAGGACCTGCATTTAATGTGACCCAGTGCATTAGTGTCATTCAGTGCTATCCTGTGTATAACACACAGGTAATGAACATAGTATGGAAGTTGTCCTGCATCACTCACCATTCCTGATCCCCAAACACTCTTAATTTGTCATTACAACAATCAGATGTAGCATCACACAGTAAAACCCAGTGCAATGGTTTTCTGACAGATTTACTGAGAAGGAAAAAATTCCCATTCCCACTCATTAGAGGGCGGCATCAAAGCCTGAAACTTCCATGCTGAAAATGCAAAATCCCATCTGTGCAAAGATTCTGTTTCACTCATACCAGGTGTCCAGTGTTATCACTGCCAGTTTCTGCAGGGCAGGTTCTTCTACAACAGTGTTCTGGTGGGGGTGACAGTTTCTGCCATTACTTCTACTATGAGGAACAAGAAGAAACACTTCAAATCCCACATCCATCCCTTCCATAACCTCANTTCCCATTCCCACTCATTAGAGGGCGGCATCAAAGCCTGAAACTTCCATGCTGAAAATGCAAAATCCCATCTGTGCAAAGATTCTGTTTCACTCATACCAGGTGTCCAGTGTTATCACTGCCAGTTTCTGCAGGGCAGGTTCTTCTACAACAGTGCTCTGGTGGGGGTGACAGTTCCTGCCATTACTTCTACTTGAGGAACAAGAAAAAACACTCCAAATCCCACAACCATCCCTTCCATAACCTCGTGTAAAAGACCACTCTTGTTTTTGTCTGCCAGCACTTTCACTCCCACTGTCAGGACTATGCTGTGTAAGCTTTCTTTGTTCAAGGAGAGAAAAAACATCCCAGGAAAATCCTGCCTTGACTGTGAGCATGTGTCTATACGGCCAGGTGTGGGCACATATGATTAACCCCATCCAGCCATCTGTCTCTGCTCCAAAATCCTCAGCCCCTGGGCTTGGGGAGCACAGCTCAGAGATGGGCTGGCTGCTGGTGCCTGCAGGACCCTTACACCTTATGTTCCTGGGCCCTCTGCTTCACCTGCCTCCCCAGCTGGGAAACACAGATGTAGCACTCACTCTCTACTCCTAGACAGAGGAAAAATCTGGGCCAGATTTTCAAAGGAATTCCTGGCCAGACATTCGAGTGTTTAGCACCCATGAGTGGGCCTGAATTTCAAAAATACTCAAATCCTGGCAGTTCCTTTCATGATGTCTCCAAAAAACCTGCATGTACCCTTTCTGCGCTCCACCACACGCTCCCCTCCACGTGCCTGCATATGGATGGGATCTGCAGCTCAGGGTGAAACAAACACTGTTTGTTAGTCAAGAAAAACAAATACTGGAAGGGAGCAATGGTACAGAATAATAATAATAATAAAATAATTGATCCAGCATGCTCTCTTCAGCGTGCAACTATCTAGAAACCTGCACATGAACCTACGCACACTTCACACAGTGTCTCATCTTAAATGAAAATGGGAAGGAAGAATACAGTGAGTGCTGCATCCAGAGTGATAAAATGATTGCTCTGAAGAGCAACACATGGCACTTTTTGTTCCTATGCACCTAATCATCCACCTACATGGGTTTTTTCTTTTTTCTGCACTCACCACCGAGTCCTGTGCTTGAACCCTTCTGCTGAAATGTGGCAGAGCACCAAGATGTTGCCTGCTCCCATTCAGCAGTTCTCTACAGCAGGATATGATCTTTATTTCTGCAAGTTCTCAACATCTTTTTTAACTGACTGTTCCTTGAAAGGGTTCAATAGAACCTCTGTGAAAATATAACATTCTAAATAATTAAAAAAAGCTTAGGTTTTGAATGAAAACACTCCTAGGTCCCCAAGTAATTTCTTACTTCAAAATGTAAAATGACTATTACAATAAAACAATGAGGAAAATTACTTTAAACACTCAAAAGACACACTTGGACCAACTGAACCAGTTCACTTATCTGTGTTGAATTAACCAGATTGTTCATTTTGAAGAGTATTCACAAGAAGTTTGAATAAAGCTAACACCACCTACTCCAAAGGCAATCTGCATCCCAAAGAGTTGTTGCTTGCTTTTGTTTTGTTTGCTTGTTTTTACTTTTTAAATGTCAGTAGGACAAAATAATATGTGCTTTATATGCTCAATGTATGTTTTGGTTTTTTTTTTCCTTTAAAAACTATTACCTGGTCTGTCATTATGCTAGCAAAGCAAAACTATTGTCTTCTGCTATGCTGCTCTTCTGTCATACTACAAACACCTTTTAGAGTCTTATATTTACTGTCTCCGTGTGCGTCATAAGCATTAGTAGAGTTTATTCCCCTAAAAACCCTAAGCGACAGAAAAATATTAGCTTCATTTTACACTTGAGGAACTAATGTCCACAGTAGATTGAGAGTTGCCTGAAATATCCATGACCATGGATAGGCAGACTCTAAAGACTACTCCTTTCAAATCAGTATAAATAGTCCAAAACATTGCAAAAGTCAGTGAGTGATAGAGTTAATAATTTTGTCCTTCGCAGGATAAAGTATCAGGGATTTTGGCTTTTTCTAGCACTACTTACGCTTAGGCATCTCCTGCTGTATTCAAGATAAAAGAATCCAAGGACAGAACACCTGTAGTGCAAAGACTGTGGAAGCAATTTCTGCAGCCAGCACACACTCAGGATGTTCTAGCTCTGTCTTGTGTATCAGAACTAGTTTCTACTAAGAGAGGAAGTATTGGCCAAGACATTGAGATTATCTTGTAAGAACAGCGTCATGATGTTTTTAACTTCTGCCTGCCCAGTCAAGAGGGATGAGTTAAAGGGATCTATATTTAACATCTCATCTAAGGAGCACCACCTTTATGAGAGGAGCAGCCTCCCCAGCTGCTGCATTGCAGTGTCATCCTTGATACGTTCTTCAGCCGTGATGCAGGACAAACTCCTGACCTCCCAGCCCAGAGGCAGTGGTGCTACCAGTTCAAGGGAGCTCTTCTGTCACTGCAATAACACTTCTGAAGGTGAAAGGCTAAATACCTCAGGATTTTTTTCCCCTTTTGGCAAACTGTGACCCAACATAATACAGAGATGCCAGTGATATGTATGATCAATTAAGGGTTCCTCACCTGCTGCTCTAGAAATATAAGGTTTCCTAGATCTGCAAATTCAAAAGCTCAGCAAATACCAGTTCGTCACTGGAAAGATCATCTGCCATACATGTTCACCCAGTCTGGATACCCAAGTCATGCTGGCTTGCAAAAACGCCCTAATGCTAATCCAAGAGCTGCAGCACTGCTGTCATTAGTTGCTATTGTTCTCATGCAGCATGAAAACTCAGGAGATGAAAATTTACCTTATTTACACCAAACAGCAAGTAAGCAAAAAAGCAATTTTATCTATTATTTGGGCTGGAAGGTGCCCCTAAAATTGATCCTGCCCAGCCATAGTGGGCAAAGGGACAAGTTGCCATGATGCACAGTGTGAATGAGCTCCTACTGAAGGTGTTAGGGCAAAAAGACCACTGTCTCAAAGGTTTGAAGGATGCAAATAAGAACAGAAAGCAGCTTTCCTGCTGAAGAAATGCAGGACCGAAACAAACAGAGGAGTGCATTTTTGTAAAGATCTGTGGAAGGACTAGAGTTAGCTTTAAAAAAAAAAAAAAGATTTTTATTTCCCCCCCTCCCCAAAGAAATCTATAAAGGGTACACCAAATATCCTACTTCAAAACCTCCTTAGAAGCTGTCCTGCGTTGCACCAAGAATAGCTGCAGCTTGCAAGAGCAGATCTGAAGAAGCCACGAGGGAAACGATGAGCAAATGGTCACTCCACAGCTGGCTTTAACTGTGCCTATTAAACTCTTCCTGGAACAACCATGAAAACCCAGTTTCATCACAGCTATTTTCAGGCAGCTCTCTGTCACCTGCTTGGAGTATTAAGTTTTTAATATAACAGGAGATAGAGGTATAAACTTCAGACAGTGGCTCCTCTGAGCCCATGGAAGATCGACAATGGATTTGCTCCAGATAGAAGAGCCTGCTCCCTTATCTGGGGAATGTCAGTGGCAACACTCACAGTAGGGTTTTTTTGGATTGGGTTCCAGATGCTCTCCTAATTTTTTCCAAACATAGAGGAAAAAACAACATCTCTGATAATCACTTTAGTTTCTCTAACTCCTCACTACCTTTCAGGAACACTGCAGGGGAATTTGGTGAAGCTTTTAGGGCAGTAAAAAACTGGCAAGCCAAACCCCAAATCTTTACAGAGAATATACAAATTAATACAATTCTTGATCCTGGATGAACACAGCAAGAGGAACTATCAAAAATGAGTTTGAAGAGGGTCACAAAAGAGAAACTTAGTCCAGAATTGCGTGGGAAGCTGGAAGGGGCGTCTGGAAGGATCTCAAAAGGCCATGACAGACTCAATCCCTGATTACAGTGAGAAAAAGTAAGTAAAACAGAAGAGATTTAGAGTGCAAAGCAGATGTGCTTCTCGGTGTGCCCACCATTTATAACACTGATTGTACCATTAGTCACATCTCCTTCTGCAGATGATCAAATATGGATGTATTTTGAAAGATGGGTTCAAAGAACATTGATGCATAAATCTCAGAGATGAAACACCCAGTGTTCTGGACAAAAAGAAACTCCCTCTCATCATGTTATTTTCTGGTTTTTTTAAGGTTGCTAATAGATTCAGAGAGAGGACTTATGGCAAAGCATCTGGACTCCTCAAATGCTGTGTTAATGGAAGACAAGTGCTATACAAATCCTTTTTAATGCTCCAAGAAGACAAAGCGATTTGTTTTCTTACTGTCATCTTTTATTAACAGATTAATTGAGTTTCAGTTAAAGAAGGTCATTAGGATGAAATGGAGAAATGAAGAAATGAACAGAATGCATTTCTGCTGGCAAGGAAGACAAGAAGCAAACTGTGAGGAAGGTTAGAAGTTCTAAAAATATGCCAGAACAACAGATCACCCTTTCTCTGCCATTTTCCTTTTTTTTTCCCCTCTTACATCTGCAGAATCTTCGTAGAAATTTATTTATCTCCTTCATTGCCTCTTTATTTATACAACAGGAACCAACATGGCCTTAATCAACTAATAACCACATCACAAGGAACTGTAACCCTAACAGAACTTAAAAATTCAGTTAACAACTACAAAATTGATATGTCTCCCAGAACATTTCTGCTAGTTAACTCCTAGGTCATTGCTGCAGAGTTTTGGTAGAAGGTTGAATCATGGTATGAGATAATTCCCAAATCAAGCATGTGAAAAAAATACATTTTGATAAATAACTCAGTATCAATGTATAACACATTTATGGAAAAAAAGTAACTAAAGTATATATAAAGAAAAACAGATTCAGGAGGACTTGAAGCTCAGAGTACAAAGGCTTGTACAAGGCAATTACTTGTACAACTTTCCAGCCCAAAAGATGCTCAGTTTTGTTACACTGCCCTGGCAGGCCCAATGAAACCAACACTGAGCCAAAAGAGATTCAGAACACCAAATAAGAGACTGTTGCTTCAATGACACCTTTGGATCCATTCCTATTTAGTATTATTTTTCTTCAGATATATTCTGTTCCCTTTCTTTTTTCCTCCAATATTTCTATTCAAAACTACCTTTTGTAGCAGACTGGTTTCAAGAGATGCTTTGTCCTTTCCAGATTTTCTACGCCCACTATTTAGGCCTGTTCATGAGGGTGCAGGAAAGCTGGTAAGAGTACACATCTTTAAAATTCAATTATTATGTGATGGACAAATAGTGTAAAAGCTGTCTCCATGGCATCTGAGGGGCAAAGGCACCTCACTAATCTGTTATTCATAAACGCTGCTAACAAAGCACTCTTTTTTTACATGCAAGTTTTTTTCTGCCAAACACCCCGGAGGTTTGTCATTAGCAATCTTGATATCTTTGTTATTGCACAGGCTTTTTCTGCCTTGACTTTAGAGCTCTAAATATGCAAGGCTGAGTCCTCAGCTAGACAAGATTCTCACAAACAAAAAGTTTTCTCCACTTTAGAAGCACAAGGATCTGGCTGCTTGATCATAGTGGGAAGTCTAAAATTTTAATTGCACCAACTGACTATTAATGATAACCTGAAAGACCGTTTAATCCCAACAGAAATATCTTCAATTCATCTTATTTTGGGAAAATGTCTTCATGTTAAAAGGAATCATTTCACACCACTTTTCTCATGCCTCACTGGTAAGGGTATCTCTTTAACAGTAGCTCCATCAAGAATCCCTGTGTTCCTGTTGGGATTTTCTGGATCCATCATTGGGAGTTGTAATTCTCTGAATTAATAGATTTGTCAGTCATGGTTGGACTGAATTATTACAAGCCTTGAGTCTGATCTCCTGTGTAACATCCCATAGACTGTCCTTGATTGTTCAGAGAATCAGAGCAATGCTGGCAGGAAGGCACCTCTGGAGTTGAACCAACCTTCTCCTAAAGCAAGATCATCTCCAACATCAGATTGACTGTGACTGTCTCTATATGAGTCCTTGAAAGCTTCAACAATAAGAACTCACAGCTTCTGAGTAAACTGCTCTAGTGCTGCAAGAACCTCGGGCAAATCAGTTTTTCCTGATGCCCATCTCCTTAGCTGACCCCTCACAGTACAACCTCCCACTGGGGAAGAGTTCTACTGTCTCCTTGAATTTTCAGTTTCTCTTGGTTCAGTCCTCAAGCTTCCCCAGTTCCCTCTAAACTGATGCTCTATCACTTGGCCTATCAACACTGTGATCCCATTGTTTGTTGTCCATTAGTTCCTCAAAGATGCCTTCTCTCATTGCTGGTGTCAATGTTGAACACTGCTGGCAGCAGTGCTGCCCACAGAGTGACCTTCTCAGTGGCAGCTGTAAACTAGAGGTTCAAGACACGAATTACTGCTCATGGCTTGGAAACTGGCCCAAATACTGGGCTTTCAGAACCTGTTTGTACAACCCATACACACCACTGTGTGATGGCAGACAAGTCACATGAGAAGATTTTTCCCATATGACAACAAATATCTAGTCTATAAGTAGCTGGAATCTCAAGGTAACACAGGTGGAATGAGCTTCTCTGTGAACATGATTACCCACAATTATTATAGAAGGTTTTCAGGTAATTTACAGCAACTGGAAAATTTTATATGACTACTTTGGCCTTTGCCATAATCCTTCCATGAAATAAGTAAAACATACATTGCCCTGTTTTTCAAGTCAATATTGTACAAAGGAGACATGCCTAGACTTCTTTTCAGAGCCAGTAAATATCATAGCTGGTAAAGAAATGAAAAACAGTTTTCTTGGCTCTGTTCTTGGAGAAACACAGCTTGGATTTGATTTGCTGCTATTCATGAGGGTCACGCTGTGCTCCTTTTTCATGCATATTTAAGTGGCTGTTAGCTTTTTGCAAAACATTCCCTGAACCTGCAAGTTTCATGAGTTTGTCCTGTAAGTAGTTTCTATTACAGTTCTCAATCAGCTCAGTAAAGGCTGCAGTGCCAGGGAGCTTTTTCCTTACACCTCATGGTCCAAGTTCAGAGCTCTCAGATGCAGGGAAGCAGCAGGTGTGTTCGCTCTCCGTGCATTTGTGTCAATTAACTCTTGCAGAAAATAGCTAACATTCACACACATTAATTGTTCATCACTTACAATGACTCTTCTGCTCTCCAGACCCACCAGGGCTTCTTCAGGTTTTTTTCCAAAGCTTAGTAATGTCTGCAAGTTCAATTCCTCAAAAACAGTGCTCAGGAAAGTGTACTTGTAGTGTTTGTGGGACTAAAAAGAAAATAAAATATCCGTGAACTGAGCTATTTTTCTCTCCAGAAGAAAGAAGCAGAGAGCATTAGAGGCAGTGCCAAACAGGGCTACATGAGAAGCAGTATTGGAAGGGCACCTGCTCTTGAAGGAAGGAAAGAGCATCCCACAGAGAGGGTGGTGATGCATCAATAGGCTATTACCTCCCTCTCAGCCTGTGGCACTTAAATGTCTCAGATTTGCTGCCTCCTTTGTGGCTGGGGCTCTGCTGAGCTCATTGCCAAATGCCAAGGAATTCCATCCTGAGAAGTGGGAGGGAAATACCAAGGGAAGAAGGGTGTCACTTCTGCTGCTGAGGTGAAGAGATGGTTTTCTGATCTGTGAATGCTCTGATTGGGCAATATGGGCTTGTCATTTGGAAGGAGGCTAAGGGTTCTAAAAGTGCTATTTAAATCATATCCTAAGAGACAGAGAGGACAGGATGAAGGTACATACCCAGTGCTGAAAGCAGGTAGGAAAAGATGGTGAGAATATTTGCCAAAAGAAGGTGTCAGAAGGAACAAGTCTTGTTTATGCAAATGTTATTATTTGAATAAGAATTCAGAGCTGGGAGGTGTCAGTGTTAATCCTGTATTGCAGAAAGACAGATCTTTGGAAGAAACCTCTCAAGCTTTGAGCACTGAAGTAAGCAAGATAGATCCCCTGAGCTCCCAGGGCAAGTACTGGGGAAATAAGATGTAGAAGAAAGAAACTGGNGAATATCCTAGTATATGTAATAAGTTCTGTTTGAGACATGATAGGCATTTTAACACTTCACAGAGTCAAGGAATTTCCCTTCCTGGCCACAGGGTTCAGCTGCACACACACACACACACACTCTCCGTACATAAGGCAGCAGGATTCCCAGAGCACCCTCTCCAAATTTAAATTGAGTCCAAACTTATTAGCACATGT